>PVIU01017081.1:0-42953 GCA_004026605.1 Ondatra zibethicus
ACTGTCACTCTGCAGTCTATACCACAGGCCTCCACACAAGCCACTGTCACACTACAATCCATACTATAGCTTTCCATATGGCCAGTGTCACACTGCAGCCTATACATGGTCCTAAGTAATCTGACCGTCACAATGCACAATGTCACACTACAGCCCTACATACAGACCGCAGCCACACATTACTCGCATACACGCTTGTCCCCAGCAGATTTCATCCTGATAATCGCATGCCCTCTCCAGGTAATCTCTTCTCAAATCTCAATTTTCTCAATTCTAAACTGAGTTCCTTTAAACCCAGCCCACATGCTGTCACTACTAATTCTCTTAATCTTGAAGATGACATCTGAGATGTAACCTTTGCAGAGCCTAGAGATGCAGGACAACCACCTTTATGACATGTACAAATGCCACTGCACATTTGGATGGCATTTTCACTGTGTCAGGGCAAACCTAATTTCTGCTCCTCTTTGGCTGAAAGTCACCTTCTGGCTTGTTGATTCATAACTTGTGTCCGCTACTGTGAATCATCTTGCTCACACAGCCGTGGTGAGTGTTTTCTAAAACAAATCACTATGGTAAGGTTTTATTCACCGCAAATCATTTGTTTTTTTAATGAAATAAAGGTCAAAAGAGCAAATGAATGGTTGAATTTAGATGCCTTTATTCAGGAGGTTATATATACTCATTTTTTCCTGGGAATGAAATAAGGCAAGGGAATTGCACATTAAGAAGAAGGAGAAAGGAGGGGGAGGGGGAGTCTTGGCTGCGGAACTGGCCTGAATAAAGTGAGGACCAAAGATGTAGCAACACAAAGATACTGTAATGGTGGTCCCAGGCCTGTCTTCATGTGTTCAGTGTTCTCCAGAGACTCTTGGGAGTCACATTGCTGCTGTCTGCCTGTGTACTCGTCCAGCCCACCACTCGAGTGGGATGGGTAGGTACTCTCCATGCTGCCAATCTAGCTGACCTTGCTTTGATCTCCGTGACCTTCAAAAGGCAGAGAGGACTAGATTTGACTTCTCTCTTTCCCATAGTGTCATGGTGTTGTTCTTTTGCTGCGAGTAGAAAAGACACGAGACACAAACGAACCCACGCAGGAGTTTATTAGGAGGGGTGTGCTCACGGGCCCGAGGAAAACGTGAGGAGAGGGGGAGGAGAGAGAGAGAGGGGAAATGGCGCCTCTGGCTTTTAAAGGCTGCCTTGCACGTGCGCAGATGAATCGCGTAGGTGTGTCAGATGCTAGTGACAAAGATGGCGGGCAACCCACGCCTTGCACATGCATAGTTACATCAGACGCTGGTGACACAGATGGTGGGCGACCTACGCCTTGCACCTGCGCACAGGGGTGGGGATAGCCATGCATGCACGCGCATGGGTCACGCCCCCAAGAGGCTGCCCTTTTGGACCCGGGGTGCAGCCTTACGGGTGGCCAGATGACTACACATGGTATAGTGTCATCTGACAGTACTAGAAGCAGTACTTACCAAAATGATCCCACAGGTTATTAAATGTCCCCCAGTTCTAAACGTATGCCAAGTCAGCATTGTCCAAGTGTGCCGTGAGGTTTAATAATAGCCGGAAAGTTCTATCAGTGATGCATCGTGGCCGCACTTGACCCCTATGAGTTGGCAGGGAGACACAGGGCAAGGCAAGGCCATGTCTGCAGCCTGCACTCATCAGCAGAGGCAATTTCTTTCAGAATCATCTTCATTACAAATATCTATTTTCTTCTTTTAAATGGATCTCGCCTCAAGTTTATCTATAAAAACAGCACAGGGCACCAACTGTCTACAAACAGGGTATAGGTATGCCACACCAGACCATCTTCTGGCAGACAGAAGCTTTTCCTATAGGGCCTTCACAGGGGCCTGGTTACCTTCGAGAGCCTGAACTGGAGCTGAGACCTCTGCCTTGGTTCGAACTTGGACTTTCCCTGGCAGAACCTGCCACCCTTGGCCATGTTACATGGGAATGTAGACTTGAATCTGTGTCTCAAACACAGGGTGAGCCATGAAAGCAAGACAGTTACCATGTAGGCTTCACAAGGGCCTCGGTAGCCCCCCTGCAAATGTGCTCATCGCCTTTGGATTATTTGCCTGCATCATCTTCAGGCAATTCCTGTTGTGCTTCTTGGCAAAGTGCTTGTTTCTCAGGAACCAGGGATCAGTCTCTGTAAGAGATTCGTGTCTTTGTGACTGGAGTTTCTTGATGCCATCTCTGGGCCATTTTTAGGGTGGGCTGTGTATAGTGTGGATCTTAGCCATGTCTGCATGGCTACCTGGAGCTCCCCAAAACTCCTGGGACCAGAAGAATCTATTTCCTTGACAAACCCTAAAATTTTAGAGTCAAAATGAGACATTGCATCAACCACTGTTTTTATTTGTTTTTGGAGATGTACAGACTGGTTTATGGAGAGACATTCATGAGTCTACTCTAAACAGTAACCGATGTTGACTTTCCGTCACTGTCCACAAACTCTGCTAGACCTCAAAAGTGCCCTGTATGTAACCTTTCCAGACTCTCCTGGAGGGTTTTGTTTTCCCCTTCATGCTTAAAAACAACATTTCTTTACATATATGGAGACTTAGTTTCCAGTGAACAACAACAATAAAAACCATTAAGTTTGGAATACTGAGAGCTCAATGAAAAACGAAATGAAAACTGGGCTTTTTTTCATTGTTCAGCCATTGTTATAAGAAAAAAAATCATAGCAAGCATAGTCAAGTGAATAAAGGACAATTTGATGTAATTTTACATAGGTCATTATCTTAATGGTGTTTTTAACCATCTTGTGCAACATCTTAATAAAAAAAAATACTGTCTGATCCACTGTGAAAGACACATAAATTCCGAGGCCACTGCAGCTCTTTAGAAGCAGTGAATGCATCCCCTTGGGGAGTATGAGACGAAGCACGCACATGCTTCACTTGAACCACAAGCAGTTTATAGCAGCAGATCATCTCAGGCTCTGAGATCTATAGATGCAGTTCTATTGCTAAACAACTACAGAGACAGACGGCATGGGGCACCCCAATAAGGATCTCAGCCCTGGGACAATGCAAACAGGAAGATCATGAGTTCAAACCCAGCCTGGGCTTCAAGAGACCCTGTCTCAAGAAACAAACAGAGGCAGCAGGAAAACAAAGGCATCAGTAGGGACAGCACATCTAATTGTTGACACCCAGTTGCAGTCGGGTTTCTGTCTTCTGGCAGGTCCTGGCTAGGTGACTCCCCATCCTTCTGATTTACTTGTATTATTATCGGCAATCTCCAAAGATCTCAATGGCAAGTGAAGTCACCCAATCAATGACCAACCAGCAGGTTATAATGTTGCCTCGGATGACTGTCTGCTAGAAGGTCGGGACTCCATGATAAGTATAGCATGTTTTCTGCCAGTATTCCTCTACCTCTATTAAAAGTCCTGTGCACTCATTTGGCATTTCAGGCTAAGCTGTGAACTATAAATGTTCATTTGTCTGCATCGACAAGAAGTCATCTTATTGGAGAAGGCCTTTTGAAGAACAAGTACAGTCATGTGTCAACCTGAATTGTAAGCAAACTTTTTATATTAAAATAACTGCAGTCTCTCTTACACCTGTGCCAACCATTCACTCCTAAAACAACATTGGTTTTTACCATTCCCACCTCTAGGTCCACCCCCCAAAACACTTACCAACATGGTCGTATCACCACACCTTTTTATTTTTTCAAATTTTATTTTATGGATACGGGTGTTTTATCTACACACAGATGTGTGTGCAGTTCCCATGGAGGCCAGAAGAGGGTGTCATATCCCCTGGACCTGCAGTCAACACGGGGTTGTGAGCTACTGTGTGGGTGCTGGGAATAAAACCAAGTCCTCTGCAAGAGCAACAAGTGCTCTTAACCACTGCGCCAGCTCTCCAGCCCCACCATGCCTTTCGTTATGCGATTTCTCCAAATTCTACACAATTAAAGGTGTGAAAATGTATCACTTTATGAGACCTCATATTTCCTCCTTTCAATTTTTGAAACGGATAAACCTTTTCTTCCGTGTGTAGCCTTGGTGAAGTTGAACATATACATAAAACTATATTATCCATTTTTTGATTATAGATTGAAAACAAGAGCAAATAAGCAATGGTTCCAGTGACCGGTCTATGCAATATCTGGTGCCCGTGGGAAAAATTAGGTCTCTTATTCTAATAAGCAGGAATCACTGGCTTTATTTTTCTCACAGCAGAATAGCAAGGCAAGTTGGACTTTTTTGTGAGGGAAAGAGACTGTAACTTCAGGACGCTCAAGCAAGAAGCTAGCCCACAGGCAACCTTCCACACACATCAAAATGAGAATCATCTCGTTCGAGTGTGCTAATATCCACCTTCAAGGTATCCTGCAATGTCTTGAAGGAGTGCTTCTCAGAGCAATAGTTCTCCAGGCCAACAGCAGGGTGTCACATCAGTGTATCATATGTAAATTCACCAGCACAGAAGAAGAAGCACCTGCAACCTCCCTCACACCCATGCCACAATCCACTCCTAAACAGCCAGTGGTTTTACCATCTTATCCAGTAGTCACCCTCAAAACAGTTGCTGACATCACTGCATTAGATGCAAATTTGACACCACAGAAATACTCTAGAAATCTTGGGATCAAATATGGGCTTTTAAAGCTTTTAAAACAGGTCCCCAATGTATAATTCATCCCATGGGCAAGCCTAATGCCACAAAGGTAGAGTGCTATATAACCTGAATGCAAAGGAAGAACTGGTGGATGTGAATAATCACCCCACTGAGCACACTGGGAGTCCAGACCTGGCACCTCCTAGGAGACTTCGCATCAGGGAGAATTCTGCACATGCTACACGCCTCACTACATTCTATCCTCACAGCAGCTTGTGAGATGAGATAACACACCCATTATATCTGCATATCCAAAACCAGGACTTAGAGAGTTTGTACTAGCTATGTTTGCTAACACAGCTCCCACGGTTGGGAAGCAGAATTGTAGGCTGCGTCATAAGACACTCAGCTTATACTGAAGAGGAGACTCAAGGGTTCTGTGAGAAACCAGCAAGACAGACTTTAAGATCGCTTGGTCCAGAAAGTTCTATGGACCTGCATATGCTCAGGATCCATATACCTAATAAGCAGCCAGCCAGGGGCAGATGGATGCATTCAGGGAAGGAGAAACCAAAAGCCAATGTCACAGTCATCTGCCACTAAGATTCCCTGGTTCCCATTCGTAAATGTTGGGCAAATTTCTATCTCATTGTCTCTTGATCAGCATGCAGCCTGTGTCAGCTACAGGCTCAGTAACTAAAAACCACTATGAATTATTACCATGCAGCGCCAAGCCTTCCACATACACTGGGTTTGCTGCACGGGTGGTTCTGCATAAAATGGAGAGATATTGGTATGAGCCTGTCTATCAGTTCTCTGGCCACAACTATTCTCTTGGGTCAAATGATAAATAAATGTTCCACCAGAGAGCACAAAACAAGCACAATTATGTGTTATGTCATTACTTAAAGGAGAGAATGTCCTTGAACAGACAAGCTGAAGTTAGGGTAGTGAATTTTAACGATCTTTCTAAAGCTATTGAAGGAGCCATTCACTTCCTGGTGACTCTCCATGTCCCATACTAATCCATGAGCTCTAAAGTTTTCTTAGGACTAATTCTAAAATTAGCTATGATATAAATGGTTGACTCAATGCAGTCGTTTGGATATTTTCACTTATCAAATAAAAGATACTGGCATAAGAGTAAAAAAAATAAACCTAACTTTAGAGTCCTTATTCTTTTTACTAAAGATGCCATTTTCACATTGTTACTCTTCATCGGTGCTCTGCTGGCATCAGAAGAGAAAGAATGAGGTGTATCTGCGCACTGTACGGGTGCTCGCCATTCGTTTCATGGTTGTGGACTCAATAGGAAGTGACCAGTTTGGAAAAATACAAAGTTCGGATGGTTTTGAAGTAATGTGAAATGTTCAGCATTTCCGAAACTCTTATCTGTTTGGCACGTCAGTCCGTCCCACACCGTTCATGGCGGAGCAGAATACCAGAGTGCTCGCAAAGAGATTTTCAAGCTGGTCCTTAGCCAGTGACCCGGTAAATCGTCTTCTTCAAACCCAATTTTAAGTGAGGCCAACCATTTAAAACTGATTTTGGTTTTGGCTCCCAGGAGGTCACAAGTCACGAATGGTACAAAACCTAACAGGTTGTCTAAAATAAATTGTCTCTGCCAGCGTTTCCTCACTAATACTCCCATGAGATCTGACTTGATTGCAGCCACCATGTAGACACAGACAATACCATTCACCTCCTGGAGGAAGCTTAAGCCCCCCAATAAGGGAATGACCAATGAGGAAATGTAAATATTTCTGTTTGCCCCCAGGGACCTGTGACAATCCCAGGGTGGTGCTTTTCCTAACATAGTAATCACTGATAAATTCAGAATTGAAAAGATCCCTCTGTGCCCAGTCACAGGAAATCTGGAAGAAAATTCTTCACTTCATGATTGAAGTCAACCCCATGCTGAAGAATCCACAATGATTATTTTCTTCTTGTAAAGCTGAAAATCCCAGGTTATTATATTTGACACATGCACGCTCAAACAAAGACTTTAGATTAAGAAATAGTCTAGATACTTTTAAATAGATAACTCAGGGCTATTCTTTGGAAAATCAAAGAGACAGGATGAAAAGGTAAGTTGATTTTACTGTCTAAAATGTCCGTGATTAAGCCTTTAATAAACAATGAACTTTTCCATCCTGAGTTTATGTTTATAGATTGCAGACCGTTTCTAGATCATACAATCAATTTTCATTCCTGCAGGATTGGTCCACATGATTGTGCACACGCTTCTCTAAGCCAAGTGCTCCACTTCATACTCCGGAGTGCTGAGGAGTGTCACACATCTATTTGATGGCTCCTGCTTGATTCCGAGATGTTTCTGAGGATCTCTATTGCCTCGACGCTCAGCAAGATGCTCATACTCATACATAGTACTACATGTCTGTCATTCCCATGGTAAAGAGTTAAAGCAATAGAGGTGTAAGAGCAGAACAGTTCACCATGTGACTGCGGGTGGAAACTGGGTACTACTCATGCCGGGGCTCCTCATTCTCAAAACGCCAATTATGACCATGCCTATAGGCTAAGGGTCTCCTGAAATGCTTATACATGGCTTCATGTTTATAATGTGCCTGAACCCCATGTGAATGTTTACATAATAAAACCTAAGTCATAAGCAAAATATGTATAAGAATTTTAGGTTCTCATGAGCAAAGGCATCAAGACTGGGATGGGGACACATCCACAGGAAGAGCTGACCCGAACTAGTGGGAGCTCACTGACCCCAGACAGACAACCAGGAAATCTGCATAAGGCCAATTTAAGCCCCTTGAAAGCAGGTGACAGTGGGTGGCATGGGCAGTTTGTGGGGCCACTGGCAGTGGGACCAGGAGAAATCCTTAATGAATGATTTGGCATTTTGGAGCCCATTTCCTATGAGGAGAAACCTTGCTTAGCCTAGACACAATGAGGAGGGCCTTGGTCCTGCCTCAGAGTGGTGATGTGACCGAATGCATTGACTACCCAAGGGAGGCCTTACCCTCTCTGAGGAGCAGATGGGGATGGGGTAAGGGGAAGATGGAGGAGTAGGAGGGGAGGGAGGGGGACCTGGGATTCGCATGTTAACAAAATATATATATATAAAAGAATTTTAGGTTCTCAGACCAACACTCAAGTCTCCTTCAACATGCATTTAATAACTGCTATCTCACCTCTGTGAAATGGTGAAATAGGTGAAAATTTCTCTTCCCTGCTATTGTAACTGCATGGTCTTGAACAAGTTTTATAACTTGTTATAACTCCTTATTCTTCATCTGTAAAGTGGTGATAGATGTCCACACAGTTCAGAGTGACTCTGTACAAAAAAAAAAAAAAAACCTAACTTGTAAAATACCAAGCAAGTGTTTTCATACCATAAAAGCTTTACACATGCTAAGAATTATTGACTCTGTAACTACCTGGCCATAGTAGGAATGTTGCACATGCACTAGTGATGAGCAGGTGGGTTACCTAGTAGATGACAGAGGCAAAAGTTATGCGCAAATAGAATGAGGTTAGGTCTTTGTATTCCACCTTATGACCAGGTAGCTGAGAATACAAGGGTGTGATAATTGTCCCACTAACTGGATGCTCATTTCGTGGGTAGGTACTTGGATAATTTGCTTTTAATACATCACCACACGAAGTGGGAGGACTGTTCCAGGGATGAGCAACCCTTCCATGTATCCCGGCCAGCGGGATACAAACAGTGGTCCCTGATAAACCTAGGGGAGAGGAATGGAAGGGCAAGAGACACGAGAAATGACAGCAAGACAGGCTTTCTGATCAAGCTGCATTTTATTGATTTTTAGAAGCTGTTATATAGCAAACGGGCAAAGGAGGGGGAGGGAAGGTGTCAGGAAGCTCCGGTTCTGCTGGAATTCAGATCCGGAGCCATCCCTAGCTAATGAGTAAATACTGAGGGTCTGTAATTGTTGACTAACAAAGGAAGTGTTAATTGTCTCTGAAGCCTGGTACCTGCAGGTCTCACTAGGAGATAAGATGCCAGGTTAATCTCCTAGGCCCAGAACTTACCCTGCAGAGGTGTAAGATGACTGAAAACAAAAATACATACAGATCTCAAAATACAGGTCTTCGTTTCCGGCATCCATGCAAGGAGCTACTTAGGTGTTTTAGGCCCAGAGAGCTTTGCTTGCATCTAGTCAGCTCTGCTTGTTACATAGGAAATGAGGAATGGTTGTGTTCCCAAAGTACTTTATTCACAAAAACAAGTTGAGGACCTACAGGGCTCTGCATACTTCCCCACTGCTCATCCATTTTATCGCAGTGACCTAAAACCAATACTAAATCTCCAGTAAAAGTCATGTCAGCTTAACAAAGTTAATTTACCATCTTGAGTCTAGACTCTGTAGAACCTGATGAAAAGCTAAATGATGGTGGGTTCTCTGCCTTCAGGAACTTTTCAGTCTTGCCAAAGAGGGTCCCCCACAAAAGCAATTCATAAAAAAGCTATAATGAAAAATGCAGGGGCATGGAGAGCTGGCTCAGTGTTAAAGAGCATGGGCTTCTCTTACTGAAGACCCAAGTTTGGTTCCCAGCACCCGTGTCAGGCAGCACACAGTTAACTAACTGTACCTCCAGATCCAGTGATGGAATTCCAACACCTTCTTCTGGCCTCCTCAGGCACCTGAAATCATGTGCACACTAAGACTCACCCATTCACAGAGTTTAAGTATATAGATATAGATAGATAGATAGATAGATAGATAGATAGATAGATAGATAGATAGATAGATAGATAGATCTTTAAAATATAAAGTAAATAAAAGGTGCAGACTTCTTTAAATTTTACATGGTCTATTATAGATAGCTCAGATGACGTTTAGACAGACATAAATCCCACCTGTAAGATTTTCCCCATGAAGTACAATAATTTTTCCCTTGACTCATTTCCACATGTCTTTCTTCAAAACAGGGAGGAAATTAAGGATTTATTATTCTTGCAAAATTAAATCAATCATTCAAGTAAATTGTGATATATCTTAATCCACATTCACTTAGAGAATGTTGCTTTTAACAAGCCCAAACAAGCAAAATATCCTCTCTGGGCTCTCTTTGCCAAACATCTGTAAAGAAGGCCTCTTGTGCATCCCACTGCCCATGCCTTTCACATCCCATGCTCAGAAGCCATCTTTCATTTCTTTCGCCTTAACGATCAGGATGGTAAATTGACTTCCTGAAATGCAAGCCTGAATTATCCTCCAATTAGCTTGTTAAATTCAATATCAGCTGAGCCATCAAGGAGTTCACTCTTAGTGAACGATCCAGTTTTACAAGCATGTCTCAAGTCTGTCCGTTCTAGCAGGCATCAAACATTGACAAGCCCTCTCTGAACCTGCCATCCACCCCCTCTTGGAAATGTCACTTTTGTCCACTGGGAAAAGGGACCCTTCCTTTGCACCTGTGAGGCATGATAAGCCCAACTCAGTCGATGCTGTAGTTCCTCAAATTTATGCCAATCAGTCCCTTGGTGAATGTGGGAGATGATACAGTCTCTGTTCCCCACAGAGAGCTGTCTTCTCAGTTCCAGCATAGAGACAGACATCGGCCACTCTCTTTGCATGCTGCTTTACTGTCTGGGGTTCTCTGAGCTGCTTCATTCCTCCATCTGTACATTCGCTGTTTTCTCTTCCTTGAAACCTTGCCAATAATCTTCTTTTTATTTATTTTTTATTGCTTTATAAATAATACCATTCAAAATTTCCACTTCCTCCCCTCCTCCCATTCTTTCCCCCACTTACCCTCCTCCCTCCCCCTCCATCCTTAAGAGAGGGCAGGGTACCCTGCCCTGTGGGAAGTCCTCCATCCAGGCCTAGGAAGGTGTGCATCCAAATAGACTAGGATCCCAAAAAGCCAGTACATGCAGTAGAGACAAATCCCAGTGCCATTATCATTGGCTTCTCAGTCTGCCCCAATTGTCAGTCACATTCAGAGGGTCCAGTTTGATCCCATGCTCATTCAGCCCCAGTCCAGCTGGCTTCGGTGAGCTCCCATTAGATCAGGCACACTGTCTCAATAGATGGACCAACCCCTCACAGTCCTGACTTCCTTGCTCATATTCTCCCTCCTTCTGCTCTTCAACTGGACCTCAGGAGCTCAGTCCAATGCTCTGATGTGGGTCTCTGTCTCTATCTCCATCCGTCGCCAGACGAAGGTTCTTTGGTAATATTCAAGATAGTCATCAGTCTGACTATGGGACAAGGCCAGTTCAGGCACCCTCTCCTTCATTGCCCAGGGTCCTAGGGGGACATCTCTGTGGACACCTGGGAACCCCTCTAGAGCCAAGCCTCTTGCCAACCCCAAGCCAATAATCTTATTATTAATGAATCTTGTTAATGAAGACTCAGTTCGTCTTATCTTCTTCAAGACATGGCATACACTTGCATAAAATTGTTGTCAGAAATTCAACGAGGCCTTGCGTGTAAATCTTTCCCAATTCTTAACCCGTGGTAAGCACTAAGCAATGGTTATCATTATGCCAAGCACCTCTAGCTTTGTGATCAGAAATTCCTGCGATACAAGAAAGTAATAATTAGTGGACTATCTGATGATATAAAAATATAGGAAGTCACTTCTACTTAAGAAGCTGGTATTTAGAAGGAAAAACCTGAAGAAGGACCTTGGCTTGCTCCGTTAAGTGACATACAGGAGCACACAGGTCTCACATAGCTGCCAAATTATAGACCATATTGATTTCCAGTATGCAGCTAAACAGACTTCTTGGTTTCTTCTTTTTTGGACATCCCGGCAGAAGCTTCCTCATTAAATTGGGGTATACCTGAAATGTGACAGTCATAGGTGACCTGGCTACCTTTACCTGTCAGCTTGATACAGCCTACAGGTACCTGAGAAGGAAGCCTTCTGAGGTTCCCTAGATCACTTTGGCCCGCAAGCATATCTGTGGGGACTGTCTTAGTTATTTAATTGATGCAGAAGGGTCCAGCCCACTGTGGGCAACACTATCCCAACCCAGGTGGTTCTAGGCTGTATGGAAAACAAGCTAAGTATAGATCCGCAAGTAAATGAGCCAGCAAGCAGTATTCTTCCATGAATCCTGCCTCCAGGATTCTACTTTGAGTTCTGTCCTGATTTCTCTCAATGATGAACTGTGATCTGGAAATGTGAACCAAATAAACCCTTTCAACCTGTGTTACTTTTGGTCAGAGAGTTTCATGACAGCAACAGAATGAAACCAGACACATAGTACCACTTGGGCCAGGATAAAAAGCCATAACTGTATTTCCCTAGTTTTCAGAATTAGAAGAATCTGAATTCTGCTAATGGAGTTCAATAGTTGATGGATATTCCTGGTTTACAAAATTCATTTGCTTCTCAATCAATCATGGCAAGAGGTGTGCTCCCCCTCACCAGCAATGATACGCTGGACAGAACATGCATTTCCCCCAGAAAGGCACAACCTTGGGGCATTCGATTCTGTATCTCTAGGACAATCCATCTTACACATGAACATGCCTCATATTTCATACATGCTTATTAGTTAAGTTGCCTGTGTATAAAAATACATGGTGATTCTTCATGTGTATGGGTGTGCATGTGTGTGTATTCTGTACCAGAGGGTTTCCGTGTTAAAAAGCAGGTAGTAATAGACAGATAAGAAGCCTCTGAAAACTCCAGGTTAAGATTATTTCTCCCCTATTTTAATTTTCATTATTCCCAAGGACCCTGCATGAGTTGGCTCCATGACACATCATCAGCCATGGCATCCATCACCCCTCAGACATGGCTTTGACCTCAGAGTTTTAGGAAACATGTTTACATCCTAGATGAGATTGTGTCCACGGCACCTTGTCTTCTGGCAGGTAAAAACTGCGGAAGCCTGTGATTTCCAACTTGGGTAGGTAATTAACCTTCAGAAACATAAAGAACATCATCTTTTAAAGATTCAGAGCATGACTATATGCTGTCATCACCCCCAGGACAGAAAGAACCACACACTACCAAGACAGAAGGAAGCTATTGGCAAAGTCTTACCAACTGTACAGACATACATTACTTCAGTGATTCTATATAGCAGCCTCTGGGGGCATTCAGTATGTCATGTTTCAAAACTGCAAATAATTTTTCAACCTTTTTTATTTTTGAAAATAGACTTTTTATATGATATATTCTGATTACAGTTCCTATCTCCTCCCAGATCCTCCCCACTTCCCCGCCCACCCAAATCCACACCCTTTCTTTATTTCTCCCATTAGAAAAAAAATAGGCATATAATAATAATGATAGCAATAATAATATAAAAACAAACAAACCAGAATAGGGCAAAACAAGCAGAAAAAAGAACCAAAGAAAAAGCATAAGAAGCACATCCAGATGGTGAGACTTGCACATTTGCACACACAGAAAACCCATGAAAACAAAATCAGAGACGATAAAGAAAGCAGAAAGGCACCCTTAGTCACTGTCACATTTCATTCCATCAGAAGTTCTTGTTTAAAGCTTTGCCATGTTTGCACGTATGATTACCCATTGTGGAATAACATTGGGATTGATAGCCTATTAAAAATCTACTCTTGGGAATGATTTTCATCCTATTGCTGAGAATATTATGGGTGATTTGGTAGAAATAAATAATGTACTAGCAAATTACAGTGTCCCTTTTTTGCATTTGTCAAACCTCAGCTGTGAAATGCTGTGGGGGAAGAGAGATCTGCACTTGACAGAATTTCAAAAAAAAAAAAGGACTAAGCACCAGGGTGTGCGCAGCATAGAGGCATCCAGCCAATGGCAACAGCAGCAAAAGACAGTTCCCTTTGTGGAAAAAGCCACTGGGTTGATGTCTGTGCCACGTGGAAACAGTCTGTAGTCTGTTTTCACTAAATGGAGATTTTGTAAGCTCGAAGCAAGGCATGGCCAGAGCTGGAAAGGAGACTCAACGTGCAGCTTGATTTCTGAAAATTCTCTAACTGAAACTGAAACGTTACTTTCACTAAAAGGTTATTTTAATTACTTTTATGTAGCACACCGTTGACAATGAGATTTTTTAAGAATAAATTTTAATCATCAATCAAGTATTTTACAAATAATTTCACCTTTTACATAATTTTGGAGTTCTTTCCAATTCGTATATAGGACAGAAACTTTACTATATAACATTTTTACCCAGAGGGGGGGGAAATACAAACAGTTTAACTTTCAAAGAGAATGGCATCTCCACTCTTCAAGTTAAAAGAACTAACCAGACTCTGTGCCTTGCAGCTAATTAATAAATTTCAATCTGAAGCTTTGTGAGTCAGAGTTTAATTACCAGAAACAAAATTCACTCTCAGTGATTGCCACAGATGCAGAGCTAAACCCCACTTAGAGCTGTGAGGCGACAGCAGTAAATAATAGACCACAGGAGGCAGAGATGTCAGGGGAAACTCCCAAAGCCCCATCCCAGGGCAGGCTCATCAAAAGAGCTGCTCCAGAGAGACAGATAAGGGCCAAACTAGCAATCACGAGCCAAACTGCTGACATCCAAATGACCACCTCCCCTTGGGAAGCCACTAGCCCAAGAGAAAGTCATGCTAGAAGATGGTTCAGAGGCTAAATGGAAATACCGGCACAAGGTTGAAGGGTTTAGAGGAGTACCTGATCCTAGTAGAAGGAAGGATGAGGGGGAGGGAGGAAGGCAGGGAGGCAGGGAGGGATGCAGGGAGGGAGGTAGGGAGGGAGGCGGGGAAGGAAGGAAGGAAGGGAATAAAGAAAAGGAGACAAGGGAGAAGGGGAGGCAAGGGAAAAGGAGAGAAGAGAAAGAGAAGGGATAGAGAAGAGGAGAGGAGAGCAGACAGGAAGAAATTTGAAAAGCTGGTTTACCCTGAGAAGTTATTCAGTGTCCACCATACTTAACAGCCATTAACTCCACTCTGCATATGGTTCTTAGCTCATCCCCCTAAGTGTTCTTACCTCCCTCTATAAATTCCAAACATATTAGGTAACATTTTCAGCCAAGATTGCAGGAAAATTCTAAGTGGCTAATGGTTGTAGAAAACACTTTTATCATTTCATTATTTTTTTTTTACTGATTAACAATATGGTTATAATTCAATGGTATTCAGAAATCGTGCTGCTGTAAAGTTTTGCTAATTGGTAAAGTTTTGCTAAATGAGATGAACAACTTGGAGGACAGGTTGTGCCACACCATAAAAGCCAAGATGTAAAAAAGACCGTGGAGATCAGCTGAGACAAGCCCACCACGGACAAACATCTCTGAAGGGTAGTCAGTCAGTCAATCAGACTGGCCAAGTGTTGGTCTGGGGCTCCACAGGTGCATTCCCAGACACAGCCCCTCATCCTGCCTTATGACGCTCACCACTGACACTAGCACACCAGCAGTGGAGTGCATTTCCCTGATGCCAACTCTTCTCTAATCCAAAACACTGGGTTTCCTCATACACACCCACTGGATCTCCCATACACTTTGTCAGCTGATGCTGGTGCTGAGCCTGGGTGGATGCTTAGGCCCTCTACACCCGTTGCTGTGCCTGGTGATGCTCTTGTCATCTGCCGCCATCTTTGGAGGCTGGGCTTTGGACAATGGAAGTGTCCTTGCCTGGAAGCACAAGCATATGTGACCACACTCCATACACCCAGTAAGCAAGGACTGGCTGTTGCTGGGAGGGTCAACTCCCTTTGCAGCGGGACTCTTAGTGGCAAGCAATCCAGACCTACACAAGAAAGGGCTCCCTTCTCTCCATTCCTTCCTGACACCCTCAGTCTTTTCAGGCATCTTTAAGGGGACATTCTTAAATCATTAGTTCCCCAATCTCTGCCTAAAGCATTACTTTCAGAAGCCCAGCTACTTCCTCAGAGGTGTGCAGCTTTTCCTAAGTTACTCCATTGCTCATTTTGCCTGTTCTAGCACAGCAGGCAACACACAGAGACTTGTTCATAAAGGTCTCAAGAGTGACTCAACAGCTGTTCACGGAGAAATCGAGCCCAGTGAATGCTACTGCATGGGCATTCTGTGTCGCTCTGGAGTTTATTCTTCCCTCTGTATCTCTTACCACGGACCCATACTAGCTTCTTCTGACTGATACTGGTTTTATAATACAGATGTCTCATGCCTTGAAACATGTGACCTTTCTGCTAAACATAACCTTTATACTACAAAAACAGAATAAAAAGCTGTATCTTCCCAGAATTTTACTGTTCGCTTTGCAGACTTTGTTGAAAATCTGCGGGATGAGAGGCCTGTGGGGAAATGACTGGGTTGAGTTTCTATGACTTGTAGAATACACTGAAGTGGTGGGGAGACATCAGAGTTCTGCGACCCCGAGTGTAGGGAGACGACTATATGAGAACATCACCCATATTCCCCAAGCAAATACAGTCTCAGGGATCCCCTCGGTCTTTGGGAAAGACATCCCAAAGGCTTTTCCAAAGCATGAGTTTCCAGAAGCTCCTTGGTAGAAAGATACGAGAATTCAGTCAACACTGCTCCATGTCTGTATGCCCAACATGTAAAGCTGTTCTTGTCTTTCTACTTATTATTCCCAAAGCACAATGGCATGTGGCCACTAAAGGACTTTTGCATTATGAATTTCTTGACTGAAGTAAACAGACACCATTTTTATATACCCAACATTCCTCTGCTAACAGGCTTGAGCAACACTGTTCTTGCCAGTATGCTTTTTTTAAAAATATTTATTTATTTATTATGTATACAATATTCTCTCTGCGTGTATGCCTACAGGCCAGAAGAGGGCACCAGACCTCATTACAGATGGTTGGGAGCCACCATGTGGTTGCTGGGAATTGAACTCAGGACCTTTGGAAGAGCAGGCAGTGCTCTTAACCTCTGAGCCATCTCTCCAGCCCTTGCCAGTATGCTTAAGGGGCTTACGGGACACAAGAATTCAAACTTGTCTGCCTGGCTCTGCTTTCTTTTCTTCCAGTGAATGTCTTACTTAACCAGTTTCCTCTCTTTGTCAGCTCCTGGCTCAGGTTTACAAATTTTTCTATAACTGAGATAGAAAATAGTACTAGGGATCCCAAGAGGTCATCAGTATCAGAGTTCTATTTATAGAATACCCCGGGAGACTCATTTGGGGCACGGGGTGGAATTATCAGACTGCAAGGAATAAGATGAAATAGCTCAGTGATAAGAGACTGAACAATTCAGAAGTATGAACCAGGTGTGGCCCCTCACACCTGTACTCAGGGTGCTCAGGAGGCAGAGGCAGAAGGAATATGAGTCAGCAGACCAGCCTGGACTCTATGGCAAGGTCAAGTCTAGCCTGAGAAGCTCCGTAAGATCTTCTCTTTAAAAACAAAAACAAAAACAAGAGTAGAATAATGATCCTACCCAGCTGTGAACCTTACAAACAGCAACATTATCTGATTATCTGCCAGGCAAGATGTGTTGAGTGGTGCAATAGAGACATGATTGTGGGGGAAGGGGTTTAACCAACTGCTCTCTAGCTGGACTTAAAACCAGTTCAATAGGAGGAAACCCATGCGCAGGACTATACACCCAGTCAAAAACTCGTGACTGACTAAGCCTTGGGCCCTGTAAGGAACTTATTACTATAGTCTAATTAAATAAACATGGCACCAATCCACCTTCTAAATAGTCATGCTTCTAACCACAGACACCCTTAACCAGAGAAGCTTCTCTTTGCAATGGGTGGTGATGAATGCAGAAATCCATTGGTTGAGGTGCTGAGTATAATTGAAATGTCAGACGTTCAACTCTAGCAAGGCATTTGTAACACACACACACGGTTTGGAGAACATCACAAAAGAGGTGGCAGAATGTAAAGCTAGAAGATTTAGGAAAGAGCTGTGAGATGCCATCTTCTGAGCATGACACAGCCATAGCAATCATGCAGTCACAGCAGCTGCAGCTGCCTGTCCTGGGCCCACATACAAACAGACCTGTCAATCAATAATGGATGTGAAAAGGGCTCATAGGGCCTTACTCTGCTGAACTATTGACTACTGAGGAATTCTTGGAGCAGGGTAGTCACTGTCTTCAACTGTGTGTCCCTGTGGGCCTGACCAGGTTCTAACGGATAATTCAGAACCCCTGGTCACACGAATGGCCCTGGTTAAACCCAGTTGGTCACAAAATCAAAATGAAACAAAACAAAGAAATGAATGTGGGAGTGGGATTTGTAGGGAGGAGGCAGGTGTTGGCAGGGGAAGTTGTGAAGAGGGTTTGGGGGTAAGAGTCACCAGAATACTGCTTTTTTTAAAAAAGAGAGAGTGATCAAAATGCACTGTATACATGTCTGAAATTTCAAAGAATGAACTTAATAAAAGATATTTTAAACAAGAGCTAGGGCTATTGCTCAGTCTTGTAGAAAATACTCTAAGCATTCATTTTTAAAAACGGAATGTGTGTTCTATATAAGCAAATTAGGATTTGTGGTCTATGAATATGCATGACTTTGGAATTTCTCTAAACAAGCAACATTGGAAACGACACCCCAGTGAGACTTTTTTTTCTAGTGGAATTTGGGGAATCCATTGCCTTCAAAAAGAGAGTGTGGCAGTAACAGACTGTTTATGTCAAATCCTTTTCCAGCGTGTCTCCAAATAATTCCATCTTTTCTGGAAGATGACGATGATTTGTAGAGCACAGTTTGGGGCACTACCAAAGACACATCCATATGAATCCCTACAACATGAATTACTTTGAGTCAAACAATGTCTAAAATCAAAGCTCATAGGATAGTTTCACCATTTGTATCGAAAACAACATCACAACTTAACAGCTTTGCACAACTATATTTTTATAAGGTGTTGGATTTAGAGTCTATGAATAGAGGCTATGAATTGTATTCCAGAATCTGTGAATAGAGATCCAGGGTTTCTCCCCTTATAGGTGTAAAAGTGAATGAGAAACCCCAGATATGAAGATCCTGATAGCTCCAAGTTAGGCCAACTCCGTGTACTCAGTAACTGCCTTATATGCCACATTGAGCAGCTATCAAGAGCAGACCTAGGATAGGATAGCAAGCACAGAAATGAAAAACAAACAGAAGCTGTCATCCTCAGAGAGCAGATCCCTGGGACCAGAGCATAGATTATTTTGTTTCTAGTTTCTTCTACTGACTATTCATGGAGCCTCGAAATACCATTTGCATCTCTCTGGCTCTGTCAACCGCAGCTTCCCACCACTGAAATCACACAAAATGAGAAGATTAAGCACACTTTGAAAACACTAGTACATGCGTCTGACACTAGTACATCAGCAGCAGTGGAAACAGCAGGCCTGCCTGGTTTGGCTGCCACTCATCATCCTCAAGAACCTAACTACATACCACCCTGCAGCTCTGGTCACACTCCACCTCCGTTCAGTTGCCGCACCTTGCCTGTCACCCAGCTGTTAGCCCTCTGCCGTAGTCTTCGGTTTGGATCACTCACCATTTATGGTGCAACCATATTCCTCCCTCTGTCTAGTTCACACCCATCCTTCAGATCTTGGCTCAGACACTACTGAGGAAGCTTGCTTAGATGGACCCTCTGAAAGTAAGTCACGGTCTTGGTTTGTCTGTCTATCTGCCTGACTCTCCCTCCGCCTTGTGACATCACTCAAGTCTTTTTCTGAGCCTTTTCCCCATTTCAGTCTTCCAACCCTATCAGCGTACATTTTCACTTTGCTTGTGTCACAAATACGGGAGAAACAGAACAGGAGATGTCGATTGTTTTATCCTCGGAGCTTAGTGTAGCAACCCATACAATAAGCACTCCGGGAGGGAGGTGTGTAAATGATAGATATCTGTATCCTTCCTCCCATTAGGGAACTCAGGTATAGGCCAACTGTCATCTTGTGTAAGTTACTACAAGATGTGCCATTTATAACCTGTGCAGCATGGTTCTTTTTATCCCGCAGCTTTCCCGTGGAGCTGTTTCTTCTTGTTAGAGAAATCCCACACGGCTTCTTTGAGAAATGCCACCTGGAACATTTCAATTAGCCAATTAGCACGCTTTTTCTTTTTTACTGACTAGTTACAAAACCTCATCCTAATTATTTTAAGAATAAGTGTCTGCAAGATATTTAATACAAATTTAAATATTCACATATTTTGCATTGAAAATTATAACTGACTATATGATATCTGGTAAGAAATACACAAAACAGTTACCGTAGCATGTTGGTACAAAGAGAGTTTGTGCTTGTTGAAGTAGAAATGAGCTCACTAACGGGTGAATTTGACTGAACAAAGGCAAGCAGGTGCAGACAGCCCTGTAGAGGGGTCTTGGTTTCTATAATCTAGAATCCCCCACCCCCCCTTTTACCAGATAAAATAGAGGTTGGCTAGGGAAACAACTCAGTTAGCAAAACACTGCCTTGCAAACACAAGGACCTCAGATGACTCCCAGAACTTAAAAAGTCAAGCACGGTGATGTACACCTACACTCTCAACGCTGGAAGGGCAGACACAAGCAAATCCACCCCGGGGGCTCCCGGCCAGCCAGCCTAGACTCTCTAACAACTTTCAGGCTGATGCGAGACCCCGTCTTAAAAAATGAGATGAATGGCGGCTGAGGAATGACACACAAGGCTGTCTTCTGACATTCTCACTCCTCTGCACACTAACGCATGCACCCACACACACACGCGTGCACATACACGTATGCACCCACACACATACACGCATGCACCCACCCACATACACGCATGCACCCACCCACATACACGCATGCACCCACACACCCACACACACACGCACGCACACGCACACACACACACACACACACACACACACGCACGCACAAAATAAAACCCACAAGCGTCTGTCTAGGAAGCTAGACCATCAGATGGGATGTGATGGTTCTCCTGTCTGAACCTCCCACTCTTCCCAGGTTCTTAGATGACAGTGAATTATAAAGAGCTCCACCTAAAGTGTTCTTACAGAAGGGAAAAGTCACTCAAAAATTTTGAACACCCAGAAAAAAGTAATTAAAAGTGAACCTGCAATTTATTGTGACTGAGAAAAGTCATTTTCAACTAAAATTTATGCTTTTTTAAAAGAATTTATACTTAAAAACCCTGATTCTTATGTTTTTGTGCAATTACTAAAAATAAGTGGGGTTTGATCAAATATTACCTGGAGAAATACATGCAAAATTTTTCATTATGATTTAATATATTAAATATTGCTCCCATATTTGAAAATTACTCTTTATGGTAGTTTCAAACATTTCTTCACTTATTAATATTTTAGCCAACCTTTACTTACAAATGATGTGAAAGTAAGTTTCAATTTTATTAATCTTCTTACAAACTGCATGGGGGTGGAGAGATGGCTGGGTGGTTAAGAGCATTTATTGCTCTTGCAGAGGACCAGAGTTCAGTACCTAGCACCCATGCTAAACAGTTCACAGCTGCCTGCAACTCCAGTTCCAGGAGGTCTCCTGGCCTCCACAGGGACCCAGACGTGTGTGTGCGTGTCTACCCACATAGACAGACACGAAAGTAAAAACTTAAACTCTTGCATAAGGGACCTATGCACAGTAAAATTTCTCTGAGAGAGTCTATTTTGTGTGAACAGAATAAATATCAGGGGATTGTATTTTGAAAGAGTGAAACCAGATGGTCATCAGCTTGATATTTTCATTTCTTAGTTCACACAAAGGATTGCCCGGGCACAACCAGCGTCAGTAAAGTAGGGAGAAGAAGAGCATTTCAACAGAATAACCAGACCAGTTTGAGAGAAGCCTTCGTAGCCAGCCGACAGTGCCAGAACCCTGCAAACTCCAGGAGGAGTGACACCATCCATCAAATTCCAGAGCAGAGCCATTTCATCTGCTCTCATGAGCCTGCCCTAACGATCGCACTCTGTCTCCATGCAGCTCTGAGCCCAGGTGACAGATCTCTGAAGAGGCACTCCACCCGTCCGGCCCCTCAGTAGCTGAGAAGTAATGACTCTGCTTGCATGGAGTGGGCGGTAGGTAGAAGGAGAGAATTTCTTATTCCTCCTCCCGTGGGTTAGGTGTCAGCGACAGGACATCTATTCTGAACTTTCTGGGTTTGCCAGGCACAAAGTTTGCAGATTTATTGTTCAATCCTCCAGCTTTGGTTTTATTATTATTATACAATTTATTTTCTCTTTAAGTGAATGCCAAAATTATTCTCTTTGCCGAAGACTAGGGAGATTAAAATATTAATGCTCGGAGTAAAAACTACTTAAATTTCTGACTGATATTTATAACACAGATAAATCTTTTCACCAGAATATATTACTGGTCCAAATATAAATTGTTATAGCCTTTTCAGACTACAATAAAAATGAATCAATTAAAACTTCTGCGATGTTATAACTTGGGGTGGGGAGAATTATTCAACAGATAGACACAGCTTAAAACACATGTGTAAAAGGAAGTTGGTGGTACAAAGCAAAAACAACAGAAACCTGAATTCCCATCATCAAACAAATGATTTGAACAAATATGCAGGGTTTACACAGTTAGCCATGTCACTAGTTAAAAAAAAAAAAAGGCACCTTCCCATTTCCAGAAAATAACAACCTTGCTCAGCAATGGGCAAGGATCCATGTCCAGGTACGAAACGAAGAGAGGAAGTGAAGAAGCAGAAGCGGTTTGAGGATAGAGCAGATCATGGGGCTGTTGTTTGGCAGTGGGTGCAGGTGGGGTTTAGAAGCCCCTAGGAGAAGAGGAGCAGGCCTTGGGGACAGCGGCTACAGGGTTCAATTCAGCACGTCTGGGAAGCTGGACAATGGAAAGACTGCAAGTAACATACAGAAAAGACAAAACCTCCCGACCCGCTAGGAAGGAAATGAAAAAAGAACAAAAGATGCCTTCAACACCCGGTCCATTTCTCTACAGGACAAACCACAGGGGGCTAAGAGAAGGGATTTTCTGAGGGGCTGGTGTAGATCTGGGGCATGGTGGGTTAATGGGAAAAGCCTAAGGAATTGACAGGGTAGCCTTTGGAAGCTTCAACCCGTGCAACAAGTAGTTGTCTAAATTCCCGCCATTCTTTCTCCCAGTGTAATCCTTTGCCCAGCAGGGTCATGGGCTGGCTGTGCACCATGGAAACCTGATGGAGGGTCAGCTTCTATTGGTTTTCTTTCATTTTCTGTCTTGCTTTTCCATTCCTCCAATGGCAATAAGTCACATTTGAATACTTACCCTTGGGTTCTTTGGGGAGCCCAAACAAAAAGGGGTTTGATCCGTTCTTGACAAACAAGGGGGGAACAGTTCTCCTGTATGAAAAGGCACCAGCTTGAAACCCAAATCTAAGCACAGATGGTATCACCAAGCCAATAGGTATCACCAAGCTAAATACATGAAATTCCTAAGATAAGAGACAAGAGCAAAAGCATCCCAGGGGAGGTTTCCTCCAATCATTCACACACTGTTTATATGAAAATAATTTCTGTGTGCTGAGAGTGAGTTCATAAAATATTTTGTAACCAACAAAAAAACAATTCATCCTGAACTGAAGCCAGAAGAAGTCAGAAGCTAGCTCTCCAAAACCTTGACCTATCAAAGAGAAGACGGGAGAGACCACATAAAATGGTGCTCTAACATGGTTAGCATGGGACAAGTACAGAAATAAGGAGAGATACTCGCCGTGATGATGAAGAGTGTTCTTGATGTTCATGATGAATAGGTGACCACTCACTCATGAGCCATCTTAGATGCACAAATGATCTGGGGTTGATGTGAGGTCAAATAGGGTTGATGCTTGACTAGGGAGGCTGGTCCACCCCAGAGATAAATGCCCACACCATCACACCTTCTATCATAGTACTAGAACTTCAAGCTGCTACACAGCAAGACAAAGAAATAAAAAGGATGCATTTGAGCATTGGGATAGCAGTGGCAGAGTGTGGGAAAGAGGCAGACATGGAAGGCCAGTATGAGGGGGCTGCCATCAAAACTGCCTTAACTGGGAGTGTAGATAAGAGAACCTACACATGGGATAAAACAACACCAGACTAAATATGCTCACACTTTACATGTCAGTAAGTACAGGTACAAAGCAGAAAATCAGAATAAGAGCAACACATTAGACCAATGTCTGCATCCTCTTTGGGCCACTTGTAGACTGGAAAATGTCATCAGTCAGAAAATTTTGACGAGTGTATAACTTAAAAAACAAGGTAACTGCCAAACTTTTTTGTTGGTTTTGTTTGGTTGTTGTTGTTGTTTCTAAACAAAGTTTTTTTGAGTAGCCTTGGCTATCCTGAACTCCCTCAGTTGACCAGGCTGGCCTTGAACCTGCTCTGCCTCCCAAGTACTGGGATTAAAGGCATGCAGCACCACCACCAGGCTAAAAAACAAGGTAACTGATACTGATCAATGACTAAATGATGCTGAAATGTAGGGCCAGAACCAGAATCCATTGCGAATATAAATTTGAAAACACTCACTGTTCTGTAATTCCTGGATTCCCATTTAGTCTACAAAAGTCTGAACCAGATAGTAAAATAAATCGAGAGTCCATAAGTTCCATTTCATGGCATTGTGACTAAGAGCATGAGATTCAGGACCGGGTAGCTGTGTCCATATTCTGTCTTTGCTGCTTCATGGCTGTGCTAAGGAGTGTTATTTAACCTCTCAGATCTTCATTTTTCTTGTCACAAATCAAGGGCAGCCATAGCTCCAAACCACTGGGTGGTGTGAACACTCAATGAGGAATATACGATATAACGTTCTCAGAGGGTGTTAAACTTTACATTTACAGTTGCTGAGGTGTTTACTTCCATAGTAGCCAAGGCTCAGTTTAGATTTAGAATTATAGTGCACTTCTAAGTGTCAGTTTGTTGAGACAGAGCCCCCAGACCTACACACACACACACACACACACACACACACACACACACACACACACTCACAAACAGATGCAACAGAGATGGGCTGGGTAATTGTGCCAGGAAAGGCACCTACTTTTTTTTCCAAGTACCCGGGCTGGTTTTTGTTTGTTTGTTTTGTTTTGTTTTTTGTATAAGGCCTTTGTGTATTACTAGGCAAGTCAGTGTGCCATAGTGCTGAGGCATTCCTGCGACATTTAAGAGTTCTGAAACCTCTGAACCCTATAAGGCTACCTACTGCCTGGCTTCATGTGTATCTTACACAACATGGGATTGATTGTATATATGCTCACGAGCTAATGAGGTGGGTATCAGAGTCATTTCACAAATAAAGAAACTGAGGCTTTTGAAGCAACTTGCCCAAAGCCCAAGCATGAAAAGCAAAACTTTAAATATGCTCCACCAAGCCAACACCAAAGTTCTCAATCACACTATGCATCTCAATGTCACATGAGAGGCTCATGGACTTCTTTGAGTATTTTGAGGCAGCTTCCCCTCTGTAGACAGTATGTCACAGATGACACACCCCCACAATTTAATATTTAATTTAAAACAAGGTGAAGCATTTGGTGAATGCCAAAAGGAAGCTGATTTATCAGCCCCACACCTGAAATGCATTTTTTTTTAATGAGGAAAATTTTTAGCCTCATAAGCTAAGATTTTTGTATGGAACACTTGTTCAAAATATGAGCCAGGCCAGGTGGCAGTGGGTTGTCATTTCACCTACTCAAAAGCTGAAGCAGGAGGTAATGAGTTCAAGGCCAGCCTCAGCAATTTAATGCAACTTTATTTTAAACTTAGCAAAAGTAAGGGGGAAGGGGGAGGGCTGGGGATATAGATGAGACACTTGCAAAAGTCCTCAGCCTAAACCCCAGTATCATGTTCCCCAAAATAGTGCATGTGTTATGTGTATGTATACAAGAGAGGGAGAGAGAAGGTGCTATATTTGACCAGCTGTGAGAATTGTGAGGTCTCATAAATGCATTGGATTAGTGTAAGAAATAATACATGTAAATTTTTTTATAAAGAAATATGTATTCTTCCCACCTCCCATCACCGTCATTACAATTGCCAAAAAGGGCCCATGAATAAAGAAACACCAACCAAGGAACTGGTTCTAAATATATAAAAATAGAAACATAAATAATACACATTGCTCCTGGGGCAATTAGAATGGAAATCCAGAATGTTCTTCCTGGCTTGCACAGTGGAAGCTGCTGCCTTCTTGGCCCGTTCCTACTCCCAAAGCCAGAATTTGTGCCAGTGAGTTTGGAATTTGAGCATCTGCTCGCTTACCCTCCAGCCCCATGAGCCACAGGCAAGCTGCTGCCACCTTCGTTAAGGTTCCGAACAAGACGAAAATTCCAAGGAGGTTTCACCGCGACTCCTTTTCCACACGTGGTCGCACATGTCCTTCTGTCAGAACCCTACCATCTGGCTACAAATGCCCTCATGAATCGGTGCACGTTGTCTAACAGACACACCCCCATCTGCGCTCACGAGGACTAATCTGGAAATTCTGGTCCCGAGTAGGAGGAGTAATGAGCATAGGGAACATGCAAGTTTCCGAGGAGCCACCAAGGGAGACTCGTGTGCGCTGTCTATGCAATGATCCCCAGAACACTGAGTGACACAGAAATGTGGTCAGCTCACTGGTACAGTGAACACTGAAGACGACTGTGCGCAACGTGGTCCTTGTTGCCCCAAAGTGGTTATCTGGTTTCTTGTCGCTTCTTGAATCCTCAGAGTCTAATGATGCCAGCTGCTTCTTCCTTTTGTCTGTATATCTGCCCCCACCCCCACCTCCCACCCCCCACCCCCGCTTCTCTGTTTCTCTGATTCTCTCTCCCTCTCTCTTTTCCTCCCTCCCCCCAACAACTTTAGTTACCCCTGAAGAACAATTCTCGGCTGTTCGAGAGGGCTGGTAAATATAGCTCTCTGTCAATACCAAGCACATCCTGAGTTATATAAAGAGAACCAACGTAATAGTTCATAAGTATTCCAAATGTTCTAAAATATGGTGCCACCACTCATTTCATTGACCAGCAGTCTGTACATACAGTATCTAGGCTCTCCTTGAATGTAGTACACAGCGTTAGGACACTGAAACAGTGAATGAATACTCCATTCATGACACACTGTCCACAGAAAGTAAACATTTAAAACCGTTGGTATTTCAGTCAAAAGTTCAATGGAGCAGTAAGTTGAGGATTCATTGAGATTCATGAGAAACCTCAGGTAAGATTAATTTTGTTCCGGTGCTGCCATTTTAGAAACTGAAAACCTTAGACTATGCCAGTATGCTGATAATTAATTCACATTTGAAATAAAGCGGACATAAAATTTCCTTGGGTGTTGTTTTTTACTCGGACATATCATGGTTTAACAACTCAATAATATCAGGATGCTATTTTTTTAATTTATTGCCTTGAACAATGAACTAGACCTCATAAATCATAGTTAACTAATCTTAAGGATTAAAGAGGGTTTTTTTCACTTTTTAATGTTTACTTATTAATTGAGTAGGGGTGGATTTGCGCCAAGACATGCATTTGGAGGACCGTGGAAAATGTTCAGGAGTTTCCCCTTTGATAGATAATTTAAGCTCCAGGGAGTGAACTCAGGTCACTAGGCTTGCCACTCATGTCCCCTAAGGCATCTCGCCAACACAGTTTTGATGTTTTATAGAGTTCTTAATTTAAAAAAAAAAAACTATATAAGTATCTAGATTCAAGGCAAGAACCAAGTTCAGGATATCTTAATGCCTTTGGGAAATGGAGGCTGGTTTTCAGCTCGAGTGGACTGTCCATCTTCTGTAAGTGCCTGAGTGACAGATACTATTCCGAGCTTTGCGGATTTTGTATTTAAACGTGATGAAAGCCCCTGCCTCAAAGATGTTTATGCTCTAATGCAAACAAACCAAAGTACTCATTGTGAGAAAACTCTATGAATACAAGTTTGCCGCAATGGCCACCCTTCCTGGTCACTGTAAAAAAGACTTGAATGGCTCACAAGAGAAAGGCTTGCTTTTGGCTTTCGGTTTTGGAAAATTCTGGTCCATCACAGAGAGGAAGGCATGGCGGTAGGAATGGCCCAGTCTGTGTTAGTGGGAGTGAGCATCCAAAGTCAAGAAAGTAGTCTGAAGCACTATAACTTACAAAGACTTATCCCGCGTGACATACTTCTGCTCACTGGGTCCCACTTCTTAGACTCTACAACTTCCCCAAATGGTGCCATGAACTTGCAGCAAGCACTCAAAACATGAACCACCTCCAGGGACATCTCAGATTCAAAGATGGCATCCACCTTGGTAATCTCATCCTCTTTATGTTCTTCATTCACGTTTTACAATTGGAAGCAATGCTACCAGTCGAAAACCAGGATAGCTCACAAAGCAAGAGGAACAGATTGTTCTTAGACTTGACTAGAACTGATTTATACCTTGAGAGGATACTGTGCTTGATTGCAGTAGATATGGGGTCTTGTGTGTAGTGTCTGAGCCTCAACATCAGCAGCAACTGCCAAAATTGATAGATGCTTATTCCAGCAGTAAAACATTAGCAATGTGGTGTTGACAATTTTGTATTTAAGCAGGTGCAATGATTTTAAATAGATATGTATTAAATGATAAAAGATTATTTTGCTATAAAATCAAGCTCACTGGGTGCTGGAGAGATGGCTCAGTGATTACAAATGATTTCTGCTGGTTGAAATGCCAGCATTTATGTCAGGCTGCTTACAAACACTGGTTCCACTCCAGCTCCAAGGGATCTGATACCCTCTTCTGGTCCTCCATTGACACCTGAACACCCATTTCTGCATATACCCCCATAGGCACATAAACACAAACATGTATGCACATAAGATAAACTAGATATACTTTAAAATCACATTCATCCAAGGATTAATATTATATTTTGTGTGAGTTTGTGGCAATCTGATCCTTGTTCTGACTTCTGAGGAGTCAGGAGCAATCTGCTCCACAAATTGCTTGGCTCATCATAGCAGTCATGAGGTCAAAAATTCACTGTCCGAATCAGAGACATCAGGCACATGAACTGAGGGAAGTCCCTCATAAATTACTTGAATCACCAGCTTTTCAACCCTTCCCTGGTGACATTATGAAGTAAAACTTGTTGAAACACTTAAATATCCATACAGGAGGAAAAATAATAAATATATCAGAGAAGTCCTGCTGTGGGAAAAAAATCTTTACTGTTTGCATTTGCCTTCCCTTTTACAGTGCAGTGTGCTGTCCTATTGATGCAGAAACCACATTCTGTATCACTGGTGGCTCCTCCAAGGTCTGGAAATAGCAGTTGCCAATATCAATTAAAACCTGAGCTGGCATGTTTCCCCAGCCACAGGTTTTAGGAAAATGACTTCATGATATTGTCCTAACCTACCATCTGTTATCATCCAGGCATATGCAAACCTGGCCCCACACCTTGGGGACCTGGCAGAGGCAGAGTAGTCACCTCTGCACACCTGGCAGTCAGTACCCTTGACCCTTTACACAGGTGCAACAATCCCTTTAAGAGAGAAGCTCTGCCTACTCCCATGCTCTTTCTGCCCGTTCTCTGAGAAGGCAAGTCTCTGTCTCTTTCTCTGTCTCTCTTTCTCTCTCCCCTCAGGCCCCTCCCTTTCCCCAAAGCTCTGTCTGATGGCATGTTGGTCCCCCTGCGAGGAGACCCAGGGTCCCGCCTCGCGCCACGTATCATTGCAACATCCACTGAACCTGTCTGCGTTTTTAACTGTGTCTCTTCTATATGCTAAGCCATTGTATCAGTGCTAGTGATTGAAAGCAAGGAATTAAGAACATTGGAAGGCGAGGAGACACAAAGTTGCACCTGGTAGAAGGACACTGGGAAAGAAAGGGCTACCGCACAAAGATGTCATCATCAACCTGCACCAACATTTTTAGGCCTGAGCTTCCCACATGATGCAGCAGTTGAGAAATGCTAAATCTGTTGGGAGGCCCTGCTGGTCAGAGGTTGCAATCCACCATGGCTTGGCAGCCCTCTCCGAGCTCGGCAATATGGAGGACTCCCTCGGCCCCAGCAAGGACTTCCTGCTCTCTACCTAACCTTACCTGAAGAATAGACCTGGACGCCTGACTTATCTCTAGTGTGAGCCTTGACACAGTCTCCTGAAAAAGCCCCCTCCCCGCTGCCCATACAGTAATTGGGCTTGTACTAGGAGCCTTATCATAGGAACACGCTGTCTAATGCAAATGAGGTGATGCCCCAGCCACTGTCCTCATACTTTACATCTGCCCTCTCTCTGGAGCAGAGTTGAGCTGTCTCACTGAAGCTGTCTGCCCTGTTCACAGGCCGTACAAAGCTCTCTTTGTCTTCACAGACTGCTGTCCAATGGACTATGAGGGAAGAGGGGACACCGAACAAAAATCTCTTTAGCTGAAACCTAGTGTTTCATCCCAAGATCAGTTTCACAGATGTCACAACCAATTGAAATTGTTGTGTTAAGTTTGGCTTCATATATGAATATTTTATAAGAGTCTCAGAATTATAACTTTGATAAGATATAGAACAATAGATGAAGGAAATTATATGATGAAATTAATAGTTGAAAGGGCTGGGAAACAAAAGACATCTTAAAGTCCTCTTTAACTACTAACACATATGACAAAATCTGAGAAAAAAATAAGTCATGTTAGTAGCAGCAATGAGGAGAAGCACTGTTTGCCTACTCACAGTTTGGGTGGGAAGACATCGGGGGGGGTGCCGGGGAAAGCTTGCTCTACCAGCAGAAGGGACTTGAGTTTGAGTCCCCAGAACCCATGTAAAAGTGAGGGATGTGGTACTGTTGCAAGAAGCTCCGGGCCCCTCGTTCATCCCGGCTGCCCTGCTAGCTTACACCCAAAATAACCACACAGAAACTGTATTAATTAAAACACTGCTTGGCCATTAGCTCTAACTTCTTATTGGCTAACTCTTTCATATTAGTTTAACCCATCTCCATTAATCTGTGTATCACCACGAGGCAGTGGCTTACCGGAGATTCTAACCAGCGTCCATCTCAGGCGAAGGATCCATGGCTTCTCAGACTCTGCCCTTCTACCTCCCAGCATTCAATTCTGTTTTCTCCACCTATCTAAGTTCTGCCCTATCAACTAGGCCAAGGCAGTTTCTTTATTCATTAACCAATGAAAGCGACATACAAACAGAAGGAACTCCTTCCTACACCATGGTACAATTCTATAATTCCAGTGCTGGGGTACAGAATAAGAAGCAGGAAGATTCTGGAGCCTCAATGAACAATCAGCCTGACCTAAATAGAGAGCTCCAGACCCAGTAAGAGACCTGAGGAAGATATGTGGTGTCAACCTCTGACCTATAAATGCACTCCACAGAGGTGAGTAAACACACACACACACACACACACACACACACACACACACACACACACATACACTAACATATAATCCTCTCTGGAAACAGCCAGAAAGTTGAGAAGATGAGTAGGTAGATTTATTCAAAGCCTTAGGCAAAGGAATTAAACATCTGCCCATTTCACCAAGTCGGAAGCTAAGTCTGGAACCCAACAATGGTGCTGTAGCTCTGTCCACTGGAAAGACATCAGCTGGGAGTCCAGAAGACACAGGAAGGGTCAGTCAGTGACTAACATATCAGGAAACAGAGCCATCACCCAGCCATACCCATAATGCTCTCCACAGAGGTGAGTAAACACACACACCACACACACACACACACACACACACACACACACACACATATAACCCTTTCTGGAAACAGCAAGAAAGGTAAAAAGAAAAAAAGATCAAGTTTCCACATCCCTGTCTGTCCTCTTGTTCTTCTGGTAAAACCACAGTCACTAAACTGAATATTTGTTCAAACCAAAAATCAGAAATCACATTTTCTAATGCTTGGTTCTTAATAAATCACAATCAATGAAATGTCTCTATGTCACTGATTCTGTTTCCTTTTCCATGTTATGTTGGAGAGAGCGGTAAGAAGCCCAGAGTCTTTCTTTTATTTGTGTAAATATCCTGTATGGCACACAGGTCTGAGGCCTGTAATTTCACATAACTCTGAAGAAAGCAAGCTTCTTGGATAGATCTTGTCCTTGTTATAAACTACAATCTCCAACCTAATGTACTTTCCACTACAGACAATCCCAGGACTTGCCCTGAACAGGGATCAGAGGTAAAGATCCTTTTTAAAAAACATTTCTGGGAAATAGAGAGAGGACTCAGCAGTTAAGAGACCTTGCTGTTCTTGCAAAAGACCCAAGTTTGGTTCCCAGCACCAGATCTGTGCCTTTGATGCCATGAGACCCAATGTCTTCTTCTGATCTCTGGAGGCACCAGACGTGCATGTGATGCAAATTCATGCATACAAGGAAAACCCTTGTACACACAGAATAAAATGAGTAAATCTAAAAATAATAAAGTGTTTCTACACAGCTGGGTCACAGTGTGAAGCACAATTCCTCTTGATTTGTGACTGTAATAGACATATGACCTTATGTTACAAAAGCTATTGGCTTCTGAGTATGCTGAGAACATATTCTTTATGACTAGTTATTTTTCTTTTAACTACACTCATCAAAATATGTCCAACAGGTTATGTAGCTGAAGGAAAGGCCACATCAAAGACAAATGAGACACATGAAAACCTTTCGCTCTTAATGGAAAAGCAAGCCTTTAACAGATGTGCTGGCGTCAAGACTGTTTCCCCAGTGTTCATAGAATAAAGAAAAGGAGCTAATGACAGCCTGGGAGGATCCAAAGTCTTTACTGGACATTGAGGTATCAAATAGTGTCCTCAAGAAGATACTGAACTCCATATTTTATGAGTTTTGAAAATGAGAGTGTTATCCGGTTACATAGTAGATATCCACCTTAAATAAGCTCAAATAGAGAGCATTTTAATTAATTTTTATTGAGCCCTGCATTTATCTTTCTGCTCCCCTCCTGCCTCTCTCCCCTCCCCCAAGGTCCCCATGCTCCCAATTTACTCAGGAGATCTTGTCATTTTACACTTCTCATGTAGATTAGATCTATGTAAGTCTCTCTTAGTGTCTTCATTGTTGTCTTAAGTTCTTTGGGGTTGTGATTTGTAGGCTGGTTTTCTTTGCTTTATGTTTAAAAACCACCTATGAGTGAGTACATGTGATAATTGTCTTTCTGTGCCTGGGTTGCCTCACTCAAAATAATGTTTTCTAGCTCCATCCATTTTCCTGCAAAATCCAATTTGTCATTATATTTTTTTCTGCTGTGTACTACTCCAATGTATAAATGTACCACATTTTCCTTATCCATTCTTCAATAGAGGGGTATTTAGGTTGTTTCCAGGTTCTGGCTATGACAAACAAAGCTGTTATGAACATAGTTGAGCACATGTCCTTATGGCACGATTGAGCATCCTTTGGACATATACCCAAAAGTGGTATTACTGGGTCTTGAGGAAGATTGTTTCCTAATTTTCTGAGAAATCGCCACACTGACATCCAAAGGGGTTGTACCAGCTTGCATTCCCACCAGCAATGCAGAAGTGTTCCCTTTTCCCCACAACCTCTCCATCATAAGTGACTTTGGCCATTTTTACAGGTCTAAGATGGAATCTCAGAGTTGTTTTGATTTGCATTTCTCTGATGACTAAGGATGTTGAACATTTCCTTAAAGTGGCTTTCAGCCATTTTAGATTCCTCTGTTGAGAGTTCTCTGTTTAGGTCTGTACTCCATTTTTTAAATTGGATTATGTGATTTTTGGTGTCCAATTTCTTGAGTTCTTTTTATATTTTGGAGATCAGACCTCTGTCTGATGTGGGGTTAGTGAAGATCTTTTTCCATTTTGTAGGCTGTCATTTTGTCTTGTTGACTGTGTCCTTTGGTTTACAGAAGCTTTTCAGTTTCAGGAGGTCCCATTTATTAATTGTTTCACTGTCTGTGCTGCTGGGGTTATATTTAGGAAGTGGTCTCCAGTGCCAATGCATTCAAGGATATTTCCCACTTTATCTTCTATAAGGTTCAGTGTGACTGGCTTTATGCTGAGGTTTTTGATCCATTTGGACTTGAGTTTTGTGCATGGTGATAGATATGAATCTATTTTCATTCTTCTACATGTTGATATCCAGTTATGCCAGCACCATTTGTTAAATATGATTTCTTTTTTCCATTTGATATTTTTTGTTTCTTTGTCAAAGATCATGTGTTCAAAGGTGTGTGGATTAATATCTGGGTCTTTGATTCGGTTCCATTGGTCTTCCTGTCTGTTCCTATGCCAGTACCAGGCTGTTTTCAGTACTGTAGCTCTGTAGTAGAGTTTGAAGTCAGGATTGTGATGCCTCCAGAAGTTCTTTTATTGTACAGGATTGTTTTGGCTATCCTGGGTTTTTTTGCTTTTCTTTATGAAGCTGAATACCCAAAACAATCAGTAGTCCTCCCATAAACATATGATAAAAGGGCTGGGGAAGAAACCAGAGAAACAACACCCTTCACAATAGGCACAAATAGTATAAAATATCTCAGAGTAACTCTAACCAAACAAGTGGAAGACTTGTATGACAAGAACTTTAAATCTTTGAAGAAAGAAATTGAAAAAGACACCAGAAAGACATCTCTCATGCTCTTGGATAGGCAGAATTAACATAGTAAAAATGGCAATCTTACCAAAAGCAATCTACAGATTCAATGCAATGCCCATGAAAATCCCAGTAAAATTCTTCACAGACCTTGATAGAGAGCATTTTTATCATCAGGATACTGATTGCCTCAGAAAACTCTGAATGAGGTGGGAGACAGGCCCCACAACAGTCTGGGACTCTGGGCTTAGAACACCACAGTAGCTGTGTCCAATTCTCCCTCCCACCCCCATCTTTCTACAAATCGATTCTGGTCCTCTGTTACTTCCTGTTCAGAGACAGGAAACTTCTTTCCAAAACTGTCTGACATACATTCTTCAATCAGTCTTGGTTTTGAGGAAAGACGGAACCGTCAGCTCCCTTCCAGAATCATGAGTTAGACAGAAATCTGTGTCCCCAAAGATGTGGGAGACGCAGAACCAGGGCTGATCCTGTATGATGTAATTGCTCCTCATCATATGCTTCCTTCTGAGACCCAACAAGTGCCCACCTGTCACTCTCCCCTGTAAGCCTCCACCCGGAGTCACAAACGCATCTTCACACAGAGAATATTTGTGTAAAGCAAGAGGACTTTATGGACTTGAAGATCTAGGTTATTTAAAAACAAGATGCCTTTGCACCACCAAACCAGACAGCCCGAATTCAGTCCCTAGGATCCACATGGCAGAAGGAGAGAGCCAACTCTGACAGTTTTTCCTCTGCCCTCCAAATAAATAAATAAATAAATAAACAAATTCGGTTTTTAAGTGCTGATTGCTACAGGGCTGTTTCATCTTCCTAATCCTACAAGGAAACACAAAGGCAAAACTCTCAGGGCAGAACGATAAAGCAATGTTAAGGTATACACTGGTAAAGCACATGCCCCAGGTGGTAGTTGGAGACTCCAGACCATAACAGGCACTGAAGGACAATTGAATTATTTAATAAATAAATAAAAACATTCATAGGAAATAAAAGTTGCTGGTAGGATTTCAACATGAAATTTTAATGAACTTTAGAAATCAAATGCTCTTTCTAACGTGTAAGGATGCAGACAGCAACATTAAGAGTCAGCCTAAATATTTAATTCTTAATTAAGAGCCAATTTTTATCACTCTCAATTTAGATTGTTAGTTAATTAACAATTTTCACAAAAGCACAGTAAATAAGCATATGACTAAAACCAACATCCTTGAAATAACAAAATAATAAAAATGTAAAGTTTAAATTGGCTTTTATTGGTTTCTGTTCAGAAAGTTCCAAGCTAATTAATTAAAAGAAAACTGAGATATTTGTATAAACATATTCATTATTACCATTAGGGAATTCATGTTTGTGAGTAACAAATCTGTATGCAATTCATAGCTCACTTTTTCTTAATTAAAAACTTGGAAATTTAAAAAGTATGCAATGAAGCATTGTCACCATTTTGGAAGGTGGCCTCAGAAAGACATTAAAGGTCAGTTAATTGATGAAAGAATATTTAAGCATTCACCTAACTAGTAATATTGAGAAAATGTGATATTATGTCAACTAAACTAAAATTTTATTCAGGAAGCAAAAGTAAGTTAATGAAGGCAGATGGTAATATTTTGTAAAATTCTTAATTCATGAAATGCATAGCCTCTAAAAAGCATAGTATGAGACTGAAATTTTATTTTACAAGTATTAAAACACAAGTCTAATTCTTCATGGGTTCATTTAAAATAAATGGAGCAGGAATCACAGCATCTAGAAAAACACATGCACAGCCCCACCAACATGTCACACTCAACTTCAGTCCATCAAGTTGGTGATTTCCCTCAGCTCTTGTTCTTGCGTGTGACTGCTTCTGGGGAGTCAATTTATAATCACCAACAGAGAAGTCGAGACACAGAAAAGAAATGGATATATCCAATTCCAGTTTAGTGAATCAATGGGTTTACTGGGCTGACTTACAGGAAAGAGAATAGAATACATGTGGTGTGGGAGAACAATTCTATATCTGTCAATTATGTTTTAAATAAACGCTGATTGGTTGGTAGCCAGGCAGGAAGTATAGGCGGGAAAACCAGATAGGAAGTAGAGGTGGCACAATAAGAATAGGAGAATTCTGGGAAGCAGGAAGCTCCCCCGCACTCCTGCCCAGACCACCGAAGAAGCAGGATGTGACCTGCCCCACTGAAAAAGGTACTGAGCCATGTGGCTTACATAGATAAAGAATAATGGGTTAATATAAGCTACAAGAGCTAATAAGAAGCCTGAGCTAATGGGCCAATCAGTTTATATCTAATGTAGACTCTCTGTATGATTTTCTTTGGGACTTGCCGGCTGTGGAAACTGGGCAGGATGGAAACCCCAACTAGCAGGCCCCTCATGTTACAGAATGGAGCCCAATGTGGATAACTGCATCCACAGAAAGCCTGAGACAGCTTGGGAAGTAATTCTAGAACAAAATAACAGCATTATGCATGGCTTCTTGGTAGTAGCAATTTCTCAGGTCTGCTCTGCTTGCTAGAGGCAAGCAAGCGCTCTCATCTAAGAGAGGCTTCCTGACTCAGCTTTAGCTGTAAAACTTTGCATCTCTTTTAAGAGGTCCTGCCATGAACACTTAAATGGTGTTAATGAAAAGCTGACCGCATGCTTTTCAGTTTTCAGCCGTAGCAGGAAAAAAGCTGCGCCATGCCAGTTTTCTGGGCCATCCTGCCAGGGAAAACTCTGACTCTTTCAGGCAGGTGATCTGACTACAGAGCATTTGAATGTGGTTTGTGAGCAGAATGCTGCAACTTGCTTGCTGGCAGGGACCTTGAAATGCCATAGAGTTGTGGCAATAAACATGGCTCTGGTGGGTACCTCAGCCATGAGGCTAAAATCTCAGAAAGCTAAGAAATGGGTTGGATCCAATAGTCAAAGACACGGCTTTAATCTTCTCCATATTGCTTAGTAAATTAAAGGCTCATGTAGTCAGAAAAAGAGAGATATACAGTAAAGAGAGAATCAAAGATGAAGAAAACCTCTAAATGGTTTACAGTGTGTTAAAAATAGATGCAGGCTAAAGCTTAAAGTCGTTAAAATAAAAAAGAAAGAAAGAGAGTAGTTGGGTGTGGTGGTACACACCTTTAATCCCAACTCTTGGGAGGCAGAGGTAAACAGACCTCTGTGAGTTCAAAGTGTGGTGGCACATGCCTTTAATCCCAATGCCTGGGAGGCAGAGACAGACAGATCTCTGTGAGTTCAAGGATATCCTGGATTACAGAGGGAGTTCCAGGACAAAGATACACAGAGAACCTGTCTCAAAAACCGAAAGTTAAAAGTAAAAATAAAAGAAATAGAGGTTAAAATAAAGCCACGTAAAGATGAAAAATTCACAGAGAATCTTGATACTGTATATTATTATGCTCTCTTTGAATGTTTGAATGCTGAGGAAGGCGCAACAGCTGCTAAAAGATATTTGCTTATAAATGCTGCTGAATTAATCCAAGATAGGTATTTTGAAAATACCTTGACTTCAAATTGAAGTCAAAAGGTATGTTACTTTGGAGAAGAGATTTTGCTTTTGTTTCCACAGGAAATGAGAGGCTGTAGATTCATTCTGAGTTAAGAAAAATCAGGTTTGATCAAGGAAGACCACCTGAGAAATCTCCAGTAGGAACAGATCGCCCAGATGTTAGAGTTATACATCCAGAAAAGGTTCAAGACTGCTGCCTGATGATCAAGACTCACAGGATACTCCAGTCAGGATTTGATCATAATTCAAAGTTTTCTTTAGGTTCCTCATAAGATTATCACCACCCCCAAGCAGCCGGAAGTAGCCTGGAATACTCCGCCCACGTTCCCAAAAAATGGAATATGGCTATTTTCCTTTGTTTAAAAAAAAAGAGGGGGAAGTAGTGTGGGAGAACAATTCTATATCTGTCAATTATGTTTTAAGTAAACGCTGATTGGTTGGTAGCCAGGCAGGAAGTATAGGCGAGAAAACCAGATAGGAAGTAGAGGTGGCACAATAAGAATAGGAGAATTCTGGGAAGCAGGAAGCTCCCCTGTACTCCTGCCCAGACCACTGAAGAAGCAGGATGTGACCTGCCCCACTGAAAAAGGTACTGAGCCATGTGGCTTACATAGATAAGAATAATGGGTTAATATAAGCTACAAGAGCTAATAAGAAGCCTGAGCTAATGGGCCAATCAGTTTATATCTAATGTAGATTCTCTGTGTGATTTTCTTTGGGACTTTCCAGCTGTGGAAACTGGGCAGGATGGAAACCCCAACTAGTAGGCCCTTCATGTTATATACATGTCCCTAAAATACATGTCCCTGCATCACCAACAGGTCCCAGCCCAGCATGCTTGATGATTTACAGGGAAGCTGCATAAATGGAACCCATGCTTCAGTTACTCTTCCCCCTCAAATCCATTCTAGCATCTCCCAAGACCACATGCTGGAGGAAAGGCATGATGGAGATCTCGCTAGTGAGGGTCTTATGACTCTTCTCCACACTCTCTGGAGGGAGTGTAAGAAAGGTCGATCTTTTGATGGTCTCATGAGTGCAGGTGAGCAAAGCTGCTGTCATTGGATGCCAGTGTCCACAGTGTGCCAGACAGTGTTCTACAAGTGCAAACTCTACATTGCATGAGTTTGCATTCCAAAAATGGTAAATCTCTATCTGTCCTTTGCTGATTGGATTTTGGAAATGTGCAATTCTTTAATCGTTCAAGTTTTTGTTTAACTGAAACTCAGATCGTGAATATCATGGAGAATGCTACCCTGGGCACCTATTTCTTACATGGCAGTTTAAGTGGACTGACACAGATTATCTCAGTCATCTTTTCAATCAATGCAATTGGTTGGGACTGAGCAAGAGCTTCTAAGTTAAGTTGAATCTTTACCTCTCTTCAATGGAGGATGAGCTTAGGTGATGTGAGGACACTCTCAGGCCCAGTCTCAATAACCTCCTTATGTAGTTTTCCTAGAAGCTAGAGACCCAGTGCAGGACTCTAAGGCTCTAGAGTGTCAGTGCAGGACCCTAAGGCTCTGCAGAAGTATGGAGATTTCTCAGGAGAGGAGCCCATTGCTCAGGGACCATGCCAGAGAAGCCTACTACAAACTTGGACTTGTCCCAAGAACAAAGAAAGAGATGAGTTCTGAGAGAATTTGGACTTCGTTTATGGAGGACTGCTACAGCGTAACTCTGAAGAGTCCCCAGAGGTTTATGTGTTACAAGCTCGGTCCATAGTTGGTAATGTTAGTTTGAGATGGGAAAGTTTTGGGGTGGAGGTTAGCTGGAAGCAGATGACTGGCAGTGGAACTGTGTAGGTTCTTTCTGTTGCCTCAATCCCACTCTGCTTCCTGGTCACCTTTGACCTTATAGCCTTCTGCTGTGATGTTCCATTTGAACACATGAGCCAAACACAAGAAAGATAGAGCTGCATATGAATGGACACATCTGTAATCATGAGCCACGATAATCCCTTTAAATTGTCTTGGGTATTTTTTGCAGCCAAAAAAAAAAAAAATCCAAGTAACAGAAGCATGAACGTCCTGCCTAGCTTCTTACATGTATGCTAGAGGGTTAATCATGGACCCTCATGGTCACATGAGGATTTTACTGATTGATTCATCATGTGAGTTATAAAACTTCTTTCTAATATACCATCAGGGAAATGAAATGGTAGGCTCCTTGGAGATAAAATATCCTGAATATGAGAACCAAGGCTTTACCCAACATATATGATAAAACTTCTATGATAATAATAATAAGAGAAAAAAGCATAAGAACATGTTCCATAAACATACATCCCAAATTGTTAGTTAGCAGCTGAGAAATTGTCCTGGCTAACTAACATCAGTAAAGCGACACTATGAGATATGTCTTCCGCCTGGCACAGGACCAGAGCTAAGGACAGGCAAGGGTAACAGCGACGGAAAGAAAGAAACCAGATTTCCATGTATTGATGATAGGAGTAACGCAAACTAAATGGCTTAATTGTTTATTCAATTCAAGGTTAAAATTACACTCATTTTAAGTGGCAAATGCACTCTATATGTTCACTGGAGGTAAATTAAAGTACTGTATGAATGTAAACACTTCTACACAGATGTTCTGACTAACGTTGGTCTGAATGGACAATAACAACAACAACAGAAACTAGAAGTGTCTCCTACAATGAGAATGGATGCATATGTTCTTACGTTTTGTTCACTCATTGCTGCACACCTCAGCAGTGGGAAGAAAGCCAGTAGCCATGAATAAACATGGCATCTAAAGTAACGTGGGAAAAAAACGCATGCACATTAAGCCAAGTCAAAGAAACAAGAATCATTTACGAGGATTACACAAGCGATTATACTGGATTCTTTTTGTTCGAAATTCTAGAGGAGGCAAAATTAACCAGCAAGTGGTAGAAAGGAGATTAGTAATTGTCTGGGATGAACAGGGATGATAGACACTCACATCAAAAGGGCACAAGAGAAATTTACCCCCTAATATGGGTTGACTTGGTGGAAACACAGTCATTGAACTTAATGACACAAACTGTGTGGGGAATAAGCTTCAACTATAGAATAGTAATAATTATTGGGATATGGAACAATACTCTCTGATGAGTGGATCTTTGGCCAGTCCCTTAGCTTCTAACATTGTGATATAGACGTGTTGCCCCAGACTGAGCCTATTAGTAAAAATCCACATATTTGTCCAATAACATGCTAACATTATATGCAGCTCAAGCTTTGTCAGTAAATAACTGTTGTATGAAATTGAAATCAGTTAGTCCCTAAGGTCTTATTTCAGGTCCTGGTCAAAGCCCTATGGTGCATCCATCTTCTAAATTAGCATATTCTTTCATTAACAATGCAATTTCCTTATACCTGAAGAGAAAGCAGGGGTTACCTTGTGCTCCAATTATAAAAGCTAATTTTACATCAAAACACATTCTGTAACCTGTGATTCTTTTCACATATGTCTTTGCTATGTAACATGAATTGGAGGTGGTGAGTTGATTACAAGTCACAGTTAGGCCACAGACATGTTTCAGATAAGCCACTGTCACTCCTGGGCTACACAGTGGTTAATTATTTCACCCTGCTTTCTGGCATTTAAAGCTAGGGAGAATTCTCCAATATTTTGTGGAAAAAAAATCACATTTTTTTAATTTCCTGAATAATTCAAAAATCTAGCATGCTGAGTCTTATTATTATCTGGTTCTTCCCACACTGCCACAGTCCCTGCTATTCCCTGTTGACTTTGCCTACATTGACACCAGGTATGTCAAATAATCATTCTTATTGTAACATGAAGGAGTTGATAGTTCTTGATTTGGTGGGCCTTGGAAACCAACCATATATACATCTATATATGTATCACCTATACATATATAGATGATTACATGCTAGATATACCAAGTAATAGATTTTTAAATAGTTTTATGAGTAAATATAGCTTGATTTTTTTAAAAGAGAAAACTCATTGCTAAATAAAAGCTTTAGAAGTTCATTGAAGTATGTTCAAAAGATTGGCTTTTGGTGAGTAATACAGTCAACCACTGCAGACCCATGCTTATACCACATAAGGTCATGGCAAAAAGCATTACTTACTATGGACAAAAAGAGAAAAGACTGTTAGCAATACTAATTACATGATAATGTTAATTTTCCTTATCCATTCTTTGATCGAGGGGCATTTAGGTTGTTTCCAGGTTCTGGCTATGACAAACAATGCTGCTATGAACATAGCTGAGCACATGTCCTTATGGGACCATTGAGAATCCTTTGGATATATACCAAAAAGTGGTATTACTAGGTCTTTAGGAAGGTTGTTTTCTAATTTTCTGAGAAATTATTGCACTGACATCCAAAGGAGTTATACCAGCTTGCATTCCCACCAGCAATGTAGAAGTGTTCCCTTTTCCCCACAACCTCTCCAGCATAAGTGATCTTGGCCATTCTTACAGGTCTAAGATGGAATCTCAGAGTTGTTTTGATTTGCATTTCTCTGATGACTAAGGATGTTGAACATTTCCTTAAAGTGTCTTTCAGCCATTTTAGATTCCTCTGTTGAGAGTTCTCTGTTTAGGTCTATACTCCATTTTTTATTGGATTATGTGATCTTTTGGTGTCCAATTTCTTGAGTTCTTTGTATATTTTGGAGATCAGACCTTTGTCTGATGTGGGGTTAGTGAAGATCTTTTCCCATTCTGTAGGCTGTCGTTTTGTCTTTTTGACCGTGTCCATTGGTTTACAGAAGCTTTTCAGTTTCAGGAGGTCCCATTTATTAATTGTTCCTCTCACTGTCTGTGCTGCTGGGGTTATATTTAGGAAGTGGTCTCCAGTGCCAATGCATTCAAGGGTATTTCCCACTTTCTCTTTTATAAGGTTCAGTGTGGTTGGCTTTATGTTGAGGTCTTGGATCCATTTGGACTTGAGTTATGTGCATGGTGATAGATATGGGTCTATTTTCATTCTTCTACATGTTGATATCCAGTTATGCCAGCACCATTTGTTAAATATGCTGTTTTTTTCCATTTGATATTATTTTGCTTCTTTATCAAAGGTCGGGCGGTCAAAGATGTGTGGATTGATATACAGGTCTTCTATTCAGTTCCATTGGTCCTCCTGTTTGTTCTTATGCCAATACCAGGCTGTTTTCAGTATTGTAGCTCTGTAGTATAGTTTGAAGTCAGGGATTGTGATGCCTCCAAAAGTTCTTTTATTGTACAGGATTGTTTTGGCTATCCTGGGTTTTTGCTTTTCCAAATGAAGTTGAACACTGTTCTTTCGAGGTCTTTGAAGAATTTTGCTGGGCATTACGTTGAATCTGTAGATTGCTTTCAGTAACATTGCCATTTTTGCTATATTAATTCTGCCTACCCAAGAGCATGGAGGTCTTTCTACTTTCTGGTGTCTTCTTCAATTTCTTTCTTCAAAGATTTAAATTCTTGTCATACAAGTCTTCCACTTGTTT
>PVIU01017082.1:0-42946 GCA_004026605.1 Ondatra zibethicus
GTGTGTGTGTGTGTGTGTGTGTGTGTGTGTGTGTGTGTGTGTGTGTGTGTGTGTAATAGTGTTTCATGTACCCCCCAATTACTAAGCCACTGCACTTAATTATGTGGTCCTGGGTATCAAATCCATGGCCTCAGGCAAGTTAGGAAAACATGCCACCAACCGAGCTACATTCCCAGCCTCTCATAGACATTAGATCAATGGATAAAAATAAGAAAAGAAAAGGGTTGGAAATGATGTTCCATTTTCCGTATGGCCATCAGGAAAACCACACTGAAGGCTGCTAGTCAACAGAGGTCATACGTTAATATATGGCGCGACTGTCTGAAGGGGGGCATTTGAAGTCAAGAAGCTAATGCCCTGAGAGTGAACAACATAGTCACAGGACATCCAGCAGGCTGGTAAGGTGACCAAATACTAAATGAAATGAGTATTAGAGAGGAAATCCAAAGGCAAATGTCACCATGAAATAAACAGAAGGTTATGAAAAGAAACCTTGCGTCTCCTGCTGAGACTCCAGAAAATATGACGATAACATCAAGAAAGGTAGGATCAAAGCATCATCTGGTGAACAGGTTTGGAGTCAGGCAACAGTTTGGGCACTGGTTTCCTTAAGTGATGTTTTCAGGATCTGAGTTCTAGGCCTCCAGCCTTCTCTGATCTTGTTTATGATCCCTGCAGCCAATTGACTCCTGGGCTTCTGGTTATTTCCAAATGGTCTGTTTCTATACTGGTTGGCTTTGCATATCTGTAACCTGTGGCTGGGGTAACTAACCTGAAAGGACGAAGGGTTTATTGTAGCTCAGGGATTCAGAGCTTTCTGTCCAGGTTGGCCTGGTCCTTTGAGCCTGTGGGAGCACAGCATATCATCATAGGAGGATAGGATGAGGGGGTCCTGCTCACATCATGGCAGACAACAAGCAGAGAGACGGAAACAGACAGGAAGAGCCAAGTCCCAAGAACTCCTTCAAGAGCATGCCCCTTCCACGAGGTCCCACTCTTAAAAGTATCCCCAGAGCACAGACTGTATACCCAGTCTTCAACACATGGGTCTTACAGAACATTCAAATTTCAAATTATAGTGCTACCATAGACAGGCTCCCCAGTCTTTAAATAGATACGCAAGTGGGCCCTGACTCCTGGCTTTCCACTTTCATACTACTGTGTCTTAGTTTCTAAGTTTCTCTGCTTCTGGTTGAAAATCAACCCCCAATACTCCAGTCCTTAAACTATCAGCCACCTCGCTTTGTAAAGAAGATTCAGTGTGTCCGAGGCATCGATCCAAGGGAGTAACTCCCAGTACATATAGGATAGCAAAGGACATCATTGTACTTTCCGAACACTTTGATTTCCGTCATGAGTCTGATGAGACAAAATTTACACATATTAAACAAGGCAACTTTAGTCTCATGTGTAAATAGCAAGGGAACAGAAATAGAACTGCGGTGAACAAACCAAACAGGGTCAGGAAAACTGCCTATGGTTTTTCGTCTATGCGTGTGCTGCTTCAACTGCAGTTGGGAATCCTGCAAGCCTTCTGCCTTGAGTTTTATACTCAGCGGGAATAGGATTTGCTGAGCTAGTGTGTTGAAAGGCATTCCATTTTAAAAAGGACAGGAATAGACCCTGGGCAGTTCAAGACAGTTCGTTCTCATCTTGAGCTGCTGGTTTGCCAACACATTTGCCGTTACTGTTGGGAACTATAAGAGAAAGAGCAAGAACTGGGCCAGCCCAAGGGCACTCAGACAACTGTCCTGCACAGGCGACCTGCCCAACCTGACACTGAGCCTATTAGGACACTTTTCTATGTGATATTGGGTCATCGTCCTGATGTTATAGTTCAAAAACTATTTAAAAAAATCTCTGGTTCCACAAATGACTATTATGTAACTTACTTCCTGAAAATGGTTAATTGCTGAAAGAAAAAATGCCTAATGCCTGCCAGATGTGCCTTCCAACATTGTACTGGAATCTGCTGCTGATTGAGCTTTATGGTACCTTCTAGCCAATGTATAGCATATCAGCAGCAAAAGAAGGTTTAGAGCTTCTCTCTAAATATATTCAAGTGGCTACTATGATTTAGCTTTTACAGCATGTTTTGTTATTTGTTACAAATAGTTTTAGGTTATCCCAAGTTATGTTGAGAACTATTTCTCTACTTTTTTCATGTCTTGGTTGATGTAGAAATAGGTATGTGTGTAGGAATTGCCTGAAAGCTGGTATTGAAGCTGATACCTCATTGAGGCCATCTCAATACAAGTTGTTCATTTGACCTCTCCACATTAACTATGGTACTCCATGTACAAAGGATAATCATTAACTATGAAGCAAAATCCAAATACACTTCTTCCTAAAGGGGCTTGTAACCTGATTATCATTCACTGTCTCAAATTTCAAGTCATGTGACCAGTAATTAAACTGCTCCATGGTTTTCTGTTATTTAATAACTACTGTTTCCAGGGCTTAAAGAAAAATTAAATTCCTTCAACACTTGTAAAAAATATATATGTTAGTCACAAGGCAGTGAGTGACGTGACCACTCTAGACTCAGCCACTCAGCATATCTATTAGCTCTAGTAAGCATGTACGTGGGGAGTCCTTTGGTGGAGAATCTTCTTTGTTGCTACAATTAAAGCAAAGGTAGCCCCATGTGGTGGCAAATGCTTGTAATTGCCACACAAATGAGACAGACAGGGATCATGCGGTCAAGGATAGCCTGAGCTTCACAAGAAGGATGTATCAAAAAAGTAATAGATTCTTCCTAAGATTTAATTACAAATATGTCTACATAAACTAATAACAATGATAATATAATGATACTATTTGCTCCATTTGACTACATTTCTAAAACATTAAAGACCAAAAGAGCATGGTCCGTGCTGCAAATGGAGCAGGCTATGTTGATGTCCGTGACCCATGCTATCACCAACTGCTATGGGCAAGGAAGCCTCTTTTTCAGTGGTATCCATGTCTGCAGCCTCGTAACTGAGAATGAGACATTGACATCTTCTGTGACAACTCCTACCCCCAAAAGAAATAGTCCAGACAAGAAGCGACTGAAGAGAATCCTTAAAACTGTGATAATGAACAGCGACTATTAATTCCTGTCATTTTTCAGTGTTGGTGTTTATTCGTTTCCCTTCTTTGGGGTTTGCTGGTGTGAGGTGTGAGGTGATCTGTTGCCTCACACCTGGGTGTGAGCTGGGTGCAGCTAACTTCCTTGGGTTGGAGTTTCCCCTTCAAGAACTTAAACGTGGTATATACTCACTCATGTGCAGATATTAGGCATAAAGCAAAGGATAACCAGCCTATAGTTCACAACCCCAGAAAAGCTAGGTAACAAGGAGAACCCTAAGAGAGACAAACAAGGATTCTCCTGGGAAGGGGAAATAGACAAGATCTCCTGAGAAAATTTAGAGCATGGGGGTGGGGAAGGAAGGGTGGAAAGGGAGGAGAGAAGGGGTATGAGGAGGAAGGAGAACATGAGAGAATGGGATGGCTGAAATGGGGGAAGGACAGGGAGTGAGAACAAGGAAAGGGATTTCTTGATTGAGGGTGCAGTTATGGGGCTAGCGAGAAACCTGGCACTAGGGAAATTACCAGGAATCCACAAGGATGACCCTAGCTAAGACCCTAAGCAATATGGAGAGGGTTCCAGAACTGGCCTTCTCCTAAAATCAGATTGATGACTGCCTTGTCATCACAGAACCTTCATCCAGCAAGTGATGGAAGCAGATGCAGAGATTCACAGGTAGCACTGGGCCAAAGCTCTGGAGACCAGTCAAAGAGAGGCAGGAGCCATAATAAGAGCAAAGGGGTCATGACACCATGGGGACACCCACAGAAATCGCTGACCCGAGCTAATGAGAGCTCGCTGACTCCAGACTGATAGCTGGGGAAGCTGCAAAAGACCAAATTAGGTCCTCTGAATGTGGGTGACAGTTGTGAGGCTTGGGCAGTCTGTGGGGCCACTGGCAGTGGGACCAGGATTCATCCCTAGTCCTTGAACTGGCTTTTTGGGGCCCATTCTTTTTGGAGGGTTACCTTGCTCAACCTAGATATAGGGGTGAGGTCTTGGTCCTGCCTCTAAGTGATGTGCCAGACTTTGTTGACTCCCCATGGGAAGCCTCACTCTCTCTGAGGAGTGGATGGGGACTGGGTGGGGGGAAGGTGGGAGCAGTGGGAGGAGGGGGTAGAGTGGAAACTGGGATAGGTATGTAAGATAAGAAAAGATAGGTTGAAAATTAAAAATAAAGAAAGCTGTGATAAAGTGTAGCTCTTCACAGTTGATAGCTTCTGGTGGTAGGGTGGAGAAGGACTCAGTTTTTCTTAAGGGGTTAGCCTTTGGAATTTGACCATGTTCCAAAAAGTAAATGGGCAACACAAACTGGACTTTGTATTTTGTGGAGGTATTTTTGGGGGTGGGAGCAAGGGTGGGAGGGTGGACCTGGGAGGAATGGGAAGTGAGTATGATTGGGGTGCATTGTATGAAATTGCCAAATAATTAATAAACATGTTATGTTAGGGGAAAATAAAGACTAAAAGAGAAAATATCATAACACTCTACTTTAATATTTATTTTTTTCCACTCTGAGATGAAACAGCTTTCCCAAATTAAGTCAATATGAAGAGTGACAGAGTTCAAACCCTTCTTACATTGCTGATCTTCGAAACTCCATTCTTTTTCCATCAGTTGCATTTTCTCACAGAATCTAACTGAAAGTTTTTGCCACACAAATCTCATTTCCATAACACTTTCATTATATCTTCCCAAAGCAAGAACATGGGTTCCATTTTCATCCCAACCAACACCTACTTACCATTTCTTATGTGCTACCTTCTGTATTCTAGGGAAACAAAAGAAGAGAAAAAAATATGCTCTCTTTCTTAATATGCTCTCTTTCTTAAGCTGTTCGCAGTCTGGAGAGGGAAACTGTCCAGGAAACCACTTTGCTACAATATGTACTACTTGCAATGCCAGAGTGCAGGTGAGGAGCTGGAATAGTAAACGTGAAGTAATGCTTGACTTTCTTCAGGTGGGAGGATAAGGTTGATGACACCTTAACTCCAAGGAGCTGTGGGCGCTAGCTCTTAATTTATTCTTAGTGCCCAAGGGGATGCTCTGTGCAAAGCAGGCAACGTCTATGTATATGGCTAGAGGAAAACTGCTGATCACATCCCTTGCTCTGAACAGGTCAAAGTATGCAGAGGTATCGATGTGCTGGCATCTAGACTAATCTTTTTGTAATGACTTTATAGATTCAAAATAAAAGGTGAAATGATTGCCCTGGTTCTGACATCTTTATCAATTTCAGAGATGTAGCATTATAAAAACATCAATTACATGCCTGGCCAAAACTGTATTCACACCATCTAGGCAACCTCCTCCGCATTTGAACCATGCCCTTGCTTCACTTCAGGAGACATGGATGGGTACAGAGGCAGCAATGCTAAAGGTACCTAAATTAGTTTGCCATTCTCCATGCTGATAGAGATGATTCCCTGAATCCCTGGGAGGAATGTTGATTTTAATGGCCTGATAAAATTTTGGACCTGGTAACTGTGTTCTAATTTCTCCCTATCAAACACCTTGAAGCAATTTACACCACAGATAATTACACTGCCCCATTTTTCTTCCAAAGCCATTTTTGCCTGGCTGTAAAGGATTGGTAAAGAGGTGCCACACACAGTTCTCATGCAAGTCATACTTTCTTTATAATGGTTAAAAGGGCTACCTTACACTTTATTCATTTTAATCACATAATTTTAAAGAATTTGTGGGGTTTTGGAATGAATAGACAGTTGCAATCAATTAGAAATCCCGTGGGTGATGCTAACAACATACACATATATGTTTCTTCATCCCTTCAGACATGTTCCCACAGGGCAGTAGCTTCCATAACTACAGACTTTTCTAGAGTTCATGCCCTTATGTTTGTCTTGATCAGAAATCTTTACCTGGAAAGGTCATGTGATCCACCTTCCATTGTCTTCTTCCCCATATTCCCATCTACCCTTGCAGGTTGTAAGTTGAAAGACAAAACAAAATAAGCAAAAAATAAAATAAAACACACACACAAAAAAACAAAAACACCAAAGTCTTGTCAACATGTAAGACTTTTCAGGGTCATAAGATGAACCTTTGAATACTACCTCCTTTCCTATCCTCCTCCCTAGCTCTCTATCACTTCTGTTCTGGTTATGGCATGGAGCATATCTCTTTAGACCATTGGGAAGAGTCCCAGCTGGAGCGTTCTATTCAAAGTTTTAGACCACTTTATTCTCATGCTCGCTATTGCCAAGAATATCCCAGTGCTCGGCAGATGGTCTGAAACTAAGAGTGTTCTAAAGTAAAAGTTTTTAAACTCTCAGCAACATGAAATCTAGGAGTAAACTAGATCAACCAGCTAACATTCCATGAGAGCAAAGTTGGCCTAGGATTTCTCATTATTTCAGTAGGACTGCCAATGAGATGGCAACGGTCATTCAATCATACAAAGCCAGACTCGGAGTGAAAAGATTGGCGATGGATGACCTTTGAGTGGGTAAAAGTGTGAAGGCATCAGGCAAGGCCAATGATCAGGGCCATTATTGCTGCTCTCAGCCATAGTTGGCAAACCTGTTTGCTGTGGGGCAGAGTCAGCACGGAGAGACACCCCTGGTCAAAGCACTGAGAATGTGCTGAGAAGTCAGCCCTAAGCAGGACAACTTCATCATCCTCTGTGCCATCAAAGCTCAAGGAACATTAGGAGGGTGAGACAAACGTAAGGGTTGAAAGACACGAAGGAGAGCTGTGAAATGTCTTTTGGGCATGGTATGGCTGTTACACCCGTGAACTCAATACAGCTGTGGTGACCTGCCTAAGTCCAACACATCTGAGGCCTGTAGATACCCCATAATGATGGTGGAGGGGCTCTTGAGGCCCCACCCATCCCTGAGGAGATATGGTTGTTAAAGTTTGCCAGCTACGAGTCATATTCCTCAATGGAACAGCCACTGGTCAGTTACCCTTGCTCAAGTAAATAACACCTCCATCCATGCTGAATCAAGCAATCCCATTAAGTGTAATGAGGAACAGAAACAAACGAAGTGAGGGCAAGAAGGGAACCTGTTGAGTTCAAGTGAGACAGAAGAGTGATGAGGTAGGGAATAGTTAGAACAGGACCAAAGTGTGTTACACATGTGTGAGTATCAAAGTATGAAAGGGAAAGAAAATGTAAAGAAGAAAATAAAAAAGAAAGGAAGAATTTTTAAGATGGGAAAGGAAGAAATGAACAAGTGTAGACAATTAGAAATACAAACTTCAATTCACCCTGAAAGTGAAGGTTGCAGATTGCTCATGTTAGGTGATCAAAGCTTTTTTTTTTTTTTTCCAAGACAGGGTTTTTCTGTGGCTTTGGAGCTTATCCTGGAGCTATCTCTTGTAGACTAAGCTGACCTTGAACTCACAGAGATCTGCCTGCCTCTGCCTCCCATGTGCTGGAGTTAAAGGCATACACCACCACTGCCCGGCTTGTGATCATAGGTTTTACTTCCCATCCCCAGTGACTGCTGGGTGTTCCATCCAAGGCTGCATTTTCTTCTCCACTTGCTCAGAAGTACAGCAAATCTCCAGGGTGAAGCAGAACATTTGGCAGCTATTCCTAGAGGGCTCCTGGAACCACTTGCTGGCTTTTTTCATTTTTCCACATCTGGAATCTTAGCTTTTCTGATGTCCCTCTCACATTCGATTTGGTAGTTTTCACCTGATGAGGTGGAACAGCAAGGGCTGTGTGCTTCAGGTGCGTGCATGTGTGTTCACTAGAGGAGAACTTCAAAGAGAAACACCCATGAGCTATAGTTCAGTCTCACAGGAAAACAGAAACGATGCTACTAACACTGTTACAGAACAAAGCAGAAATACAATTATTTGATGTACTTGATATCTTTATCTTTAAGAACATACGGAAGGCTGTTAACTGTAACACTTTATGCATCACTTTCTACAAGGAAGTATGAAGTAAACATCACTGTAGTTAGTATAACGAAGTTAGTCACTTGAAATAGACTTCTGTGATCCCTGTGTATTGAGTTAAATAATCTACTCTACTGACCTGGCCATTACCACACTTACTTAGAAAACCAAATTATGGTTCCTCAGTAGCACTATCTCTGTAAGACAGGGACCATGTCTGTCTCTTCCACCACAAACGATACATGATTTAATAAGATAAAACCAAAATGTATGGATGCATTGTTTGTCAAGAAAGTGGATCTTACTAGAGCAATAGGCCACATGTTTGTCAGATTCTAGTGCCTTCTTTAGATTGTTAACAGGTTACAATAAAAAGTCCCCACACAGTCACTTACGACACTGCTAAGACATTTTCAACAAGAAAATAAAGAATACTGTTGAAATTCTGTTGAAATGGTTTGGGAAAAGTACACAGGCAAAAAATTAATTATGTGAAAAGTTAACAATGTGGAGTTTGGGCTGTTGCGGTTGTTTTCCTGGTTTTGGATGATATACAAGGACATAATTATGAAAGTCACTTTCAGTACCAGCTAAATAAGCATTTATATAGTGCCATCATGAGTCACAACTCTTGACCTATTTTTTTTTTGTTTGACTGGCTTAGTGAAGCAAAGCATCCCTAGTCATGCACTGGTGAATTGCGTGATTTGTAGAAGTATAAACATCTTGAAAGAGAGGTCACTGTTCCGTGCTCTCCAGAGGGCTCCATCTTCACCCTGATAGGAACACTAGTATTACCCTTAGTCTTCAGGTTGCATTTCACTGTTGTTATCCTATAACTTTTCAATTTTTTTAATTTGTGGTAAAACTTCACCGAGTCTGGGTTACCTCACTCAAAATGATGTTTTCTAGCTCCATCCTGCAAAATTGTCCTGCAAAATTCAAGATGTCGTTTGTTTTTTTTTTTTCTGCTGTGTAGTACCCCATTGTGTAAATGTACCACATTTTCCTTATCCATTCTTTGCTCGAGGGGCATTTAGGTTGTTTCCAGGTTCTGGTTATGACAAACAAAGCTGCTATGAACATAGTTGAGCACATGTCCTTGTGGCACGATTGAGCATCCTTTGGATATATACCCAAAAGTGGTATTGCTGGGACTTGAGGAAGGTTGTTTCCTAATGTTCCGAGAAATCGCCACACTGACATCCAAAGGGGCTGTACCAGCTTGCACTGTACTCACTCATAAGTGGTTTTTAAACATAAAGCAAAGAAACCCAGCCTACAAACCACAATCCCAGAGAACCTAGACAACAACGAGGACCCTAAGAGAGACATACATGGATCTAATCTACATGGGAAGTAGAAAAAGACAAGATCTCCTGGGTAAATTGGGAGCATGAGGACCTTAGGAGAGGGTTGAAGGAGAGGGGAGAGGTGAGGAGAAGAGCAGAGAAAAATGTAGAGCTCAATAAAAATAAATAAAAAAGGAAAATAAAAAACAAACAAACAAAACTTTACCAAATTAACAACCATAACCATTTTCCTTGTATGATTCAGTTTTAGGACATACAAAGGTAATGTGACCACCATTGCCTACGCTTTGTGTCTTACAATATTAAAACTTTAAATTCATTAAATACAAACCCCACTTTCCTCTGTTATTAAGGTCTCAGGCAGCCACTATTCTAGGTTAAGTGCTTATGATTTTGACTTTCCCAAGTTCTTTGTAGAAGCTGGATTATACAGCATTAGGGATTTTGTCACTGGCTTATTTCTCTCAGCATAATGTCTTCAAGTTCCATTCATATTGCAGCAGAAGTCAGAATTCATCTCTATTTTTGCACTGAATAGTAGTCCCCTGTGTGTATATGATAACTCTGCTTTTCATCCATCATCTTAATTTGGAATGCTCCCATGTTTTACTTACTGTGAATAATAGTTTTGTCTGTGTATATACACACGCATATATTCACATACACATATATGTGAATGAAATCTTGGAAACATTCTTTCAAGAGCCCCTTTTAAGCTCTGTTTAGTGCATACTCAGAATTGCTGTATCATATGGAAATCTAATTTTAAGTTTTTATGGATTTTCCATACTGTTTTTCATTATGACTCTTCCATTTTACATTCACTCCAACAGTACTCCAGGATTCTCATTTCTCAACATTCTTATAAAAAATTGTTATGTACTTGTTTTCTTTTATAATGGCTACCCTACCAGGTTAGAGGTAGAATCTGATTGTGGTTCAATGATTAACAGTATTGAGTGCTTTTATTTGCTTCTTGACCACAGTATATCATCTTTGGAAAAATGTCTATTTGAGCCCCGGGCTCAGATTTGAATTGGATTATCTTTGTTGTTCAGTTTAGGGAGTTCTCAACATATCCATGATATGAATGCCTTGTTAGATATGTGATTTATGAATACTTATCTCATTTTATGTATCTCCTTCTCTTTATTGTTTTATTTTTAGGTTCTAAGATTTTAAATTTTCATGTGTTCCTATGTGTTTTTCTTTTGTTGCCTTACTTTCAGCATCTTATTGAAGGGAGTGTGGTCAGGCCCAGGGAGTCCTCTGTTTTCTTCTAGGGATTTTTGAGTTTCAGATTTTGTGTTTAGCTTTGTGATTCAGCTTGAGTCAATCTTTATACAGCATATTAGGTTAGAATCAACCTTTTTCCTTTTGAATGTGCGGTCCTGTTTTCCCAACCCTGATATGGTTGCCTTGTCCTTCATTGTTTGACATCCATATAAGAAGATTGGGGTTAGACTGGAAAGAAGGCTCTGGTAGTGATGCACTTGCTGTGCAAGCCTGAATACCTGGTTTCAGATCTCTATTACTCACTGAAAAATCAGAGTTGGAATCCCGGTAATATGGAGGTGGATACAGGGGCGTCCTCAGACTTGCCAGAAAACCGACCTAGGTCAATCGGTGAACTCCAGATTCAGTGAGACACTCTGTCTCAAAAATAAAGTAGAAAGAAACTGAGAAAAATATCCAATATTGGCCTCTGGCTTCCATATGCATGAATGTTCACACACACACACACACACACACACACACACACACAAGGAAGGTTTATTTCTGATCTTGTTGTGTTGTTGGTCTATATTACTATCTTTCTGGAAGCATCACACTGTTCTAATCATTGTAGACTTGTAAGTTTTGATACAAAAAATGTGAATCTTGAAGCTTCATTTTATTTTTAGAAGTTTATTTTTTCTTCTTCTTTTTCTATACTGGGATCCAAAATTCCTTATAAGTCCAAAATGCCTTTTTTTCTCCTATTTCTGCAAAACAAATGATTTTGCAAAAAATTGAAACTATAGGTTGGTTTGAATAATATTAACATTTTAACAATATTGTGTTACTATTTTTGAAAAGGGGAATTATTTCCACTTATATATGTCTTCCCTAAATTTTTATTTTTATTTAGTACTTGAAAATTTCATACACGTATACAATATATATTGATTGTATCTATTTCTCACTCCTCCACAATGCCCTCCTGATCCCAATTGTGTCTTCCTCCCAGTTTCATGTCCTTTTTAAAAATACTTATTTATTTATTATTTAACCCACTAAGTCCAGTTAGTGCTTCTTTTGTGTGCATGGGTGTAGAGTCACTCACTGGGACATGGGGAATCCTCTAGTGCTCACACTTTTAGAGGAAAGTGACTCTCCGTCCTCCAGCAGCATCAGCTGCCAATAGTTGCTCAGCAGAGGGCAAAGCTTCACAAGTGACCCCTCCAGCACACACGCCCAACACACAGACACACAGACACACACACACACACACACACACACACACACACACACACACACTTACACACTGATGCTGGAATTTCTAATTCTCTCACTCCTGTGCAGACCCTGTATAGAAGACCACAGCTGCTGTGAGCACACATGTGCCGTAGCCACAGGATGTCTGGAGGAGAGCATTTCATCACATTCTTCCCATCTACTGGTTCTTTCATTCTCTCCATCCCCCGTCCTATGATGTTCTCTGAACCCTGAACCTTGGTGAAAGGGGTGAAATAGATGTTCCATATATGGGTGAACACTCAGTCCCTTGTTGTCAGTACTCTGAAGAATAATGCATCTCTGCATTAACCAATACCCTCTCCACTAAGAAACTTCTCTGACTAAGGTAGGGATTAACACAGTTCTATGTGTTTAGGAGTCAGTTTGATAAGCTGACGATTTAGCAAAGCAGTGTTGGTAGGTTCACCCCCAGAGGTTTTTACTTCCTTGGTCCTGGGTTTTGACTATGTTTATGGTGCCAGCCAGGAATTCCCTCCTGTGAAGCGGCTTCAAATCAGATCAAATCAAATCAAATCAATAGAGTGATTGATTACCTTTATGAACAGTCTTGACACTATTGTATCAGCAGGCACATCTTACTAGGTAAGTCCATATTGTAGCAGATAAAGTCCGCCTCTATTGATGTCTCTTCTCCCCCAGAAGCTTGCGTAACACCTACCTCCCAGAAATATGAAATTGAGCTAGCAGGAAGTTTCCAGGTTCAAGATTAATTCTCTGAGTCCTGCAACCACATTTAAGTGTGTGGTCTTTCAGCAATAGGGTCTTATCATCTCGTTATGGTTGGCAACCAAGAGCAATGGTGATAGCCTCTATGATTGGTCAACTAATAACTCATATGGAGGTAACTGGTGCCTGGTACTGAGATTTTCATCTGATGATCCGGTTCTTCTGTGAGCAACATTCTCCACTAATGTTGAATACTTCTGTTGAATGCCTTAATTTTTTTTCAATTAGCTTACAATCTAGTGGACTTCATAAGGCTTCTTCATAGGTTCTTATTTTGGTTAACCCACCCCACCCCTCCTTCCCCTCACTGCTGTGTCCTCATGCCCACTAAACTTCTGCTGCCCAATATTTTCACTTACTCTTTTTATATCAAACGTATTTAACTGTCTACCATTTCCTCATGTTATATTTCCTTGAATTGCCAGCTCATAAACTCCCAGGTGCAATCCCCGTGCGCATGTCCTTACATCCACCGCTGCAGTAGTTTCTTCCCTCAGCAGCTCCCTCCATTCATTTCACCTGCATTGCTTCCCTTCCTTAACTTCACCCTCCCACCAGTTTCCTAGCTTCCATGTAAAGCACACAGCACAAAATTATCGGAGCTGAGACCTTCATAGAAAAGAGAACATACCTTGTTTGTCTTTCTAGGCATGAATTACCTCACTCAGTGTGATGATTTCCAGTTCCATTCATTTGCACGTATATTTCTTGGTTTCATTTTCTTCACAGATGAGTAATATTGCACTGTGTATAAGCTCCACATTGTCCTTGTCTAAGCATCGTCAGTTGATGGACATTCAGCTGATTCCATTGCCTAGCTATAGTGAATCGAGTGGGAATGAACATGGTTGTGTAACTATCTCTGTAGTAAGGTATAAAGTCTTTTAGGTATGTCCAGGAATCACATAGCTGGGTCATGTGATAGATTATGTATTTCAAGAACCCTCTGACTTATTTCCAGAATGGCTGCACTAGTTTACACTCCCACCAACAGAGCATAAAGGTTCCCCTTTCCTCACATTCACGCCAGGATTTGATGTCATTTGTATTCCTGACAGCGTCCATTGTGGCTGGGATGAGAAAGAACGTTAAAGAGGGTTTAAGCTGCATTTGCCTGCTGGCTGAGGATGTTGACGACCTCTTTAAGAGTTTGCTACACATTTGTATTTCTTGTGTTGAGGACTTATCTACTTACTCTGTTTATTCATGGAAGTCGAGTGTTGAAGTTTTATACGGAAATTGTAGATCTGTTTCTCCCTTCAGATAGATCACTGTTTCTGCACATAATCATAATGCTTTATAATTAGGCATAAACAATTATAATTATTATATGTTATCATATGGGATGTTTTATTAATGGATGAGGCTTTTCAACATCATTTTTTAAACATTTTTTTTTGCTTTAAATCAAGTCTCCTTTAGCGAGATTGACAATCTGAGTGTGCTCTATTTGACAGTACACACCCATCACAACTTTCTTTTTGTTGTTTTCTGTGTGGAATTCTATTCTTATGCTCTAACTTTCCAAGTTGATAACTTAGATTGGAAGTGAATCACTCCTTAGAGAGCGTCTGGTTGGATCATGCATTTTACTTAAGTCTATCAATTTCAATGTGTTTTGATTGGAGAGTTTAATCAATTTTTATTCAAAATAATTGCTGATCAGAGAGAGATTGATTTGTTTCCTTTCCTTTCTGCGTGTGTTATAAACTTTCTTCCCCTTGCATTGCTGTGGTCTGTAATAGTAAGCTTAATTTTGTAGTTAGGTGCACTTCATTGTCTTCAAATACCTGTCTTCATTTGTGGTCATCATTTGTCTCCTGAAGTGACAGTGGCTTTATTGGGGAATTTATTTAATTTCTGCCCCAATTTAAAGTATAGTTTTATCAAATATAAGAGTTACAGTTGACGGTATTTTTTTAGCACTTTGTTGTTGTTGTTAATTTGGGTCATCCCTGCTCACTGACCATCCTGAGATAGAAACTTAAGGTATTCCCAGGTTTTCTCCTCAGCCTTTCCGTGGGCACATAGGACCACTTTCTAATTTTCCTGATATACCCAATTACTTTTGAATGTCCCAGTCTTTCATTTCTGACTTTTGAAAACTGGGGTGGGGTGGGGGAGAGGGAGACATATAAAATAACTTCTGTGACAAAATATCTACAATTTGGCTCTCTAAGAAGACCTAAATAATGGCAATACCAACCAACAAGTCAATGTGGATAGGGGGAAAATCTCATAAGGCCCCACCCCTCTGTAAAGAGCTATGCACAGTTAAAGGCTGTTGTGAATGGGAGAATCAGTCTTCTTCAAGGACAAACTCCTACAGGTTATCTAATCCCAGTGATCACACACACACACACAGTATACATTACTATGTGTAATGTACATATATTATTATATGACATATATTATTCATATATATGGGTATATGTGAGTAGCACCAAAGAACTCAGAAGGTTTCACACATATACACACATGCCAATTAATGAATAAAAGGTCAATAATTTGAGAGGGAGTAGGATACACATAGGCAGAGAAGGAGTAGGAAGAAGGAAGGGTGGAAATGATATCAATGTAGTACTCATGTATGACATTTCTGAAAAAGATTTTAAAAGCATTGTCTCTTCACCTCTGAGGTCAGAAACACAGCCCTCAGTGAGCAGAGCACTATCATTAGTAATTTTAAGTGAGCTCTAACCCACCTTGCCCTTTGTAGCCTGTCTGTAGAACACATGCACAGATAACAGGGTATGACTGAGAGCTGGCAATGGACAGCTTTAGAGGATCTGGAATCAAAGTAAATTAATCAGCCAAGACTCCTCCATTAGAAGTTGCCAAACTTCAGGAGTCTGCAGGTTCCTAAAATAGTTCATAGAAAGAGTCTGCCAAGACTATCACTGCCCAGGGAAGGCCTTCACAAAATGCTGTTCAAAGTTATTTTGCTACTTATCTTTGTTTCTGAATTAAATTTATCAGTTTAACCTTATAACTCTTTTTGGATAAGACCTTTTACTTACTAAATTAAAAAAATACATTAGTTTGGCATGCATAATCTCAGCACGCAATAGTAGGGATAAGACCAACTTTTCAAATTAGGCCAGAAACTGGCCAGTAACAAAATCAGGGCATTTCCATCCTTGAATTATTATCCAGTTATGTTCTTCATGTCAGATCCTCAGGTATAATGAGATATAGGGAGAGTTGGGACACAGTCTTACCCACATAGATACCAAGATTTCTGCCCTGTTCTCTTCATTTGCCCTGGCTGATCTCTTTATTCCAAAAGATGTTCAGACATTTTTCTTCGAGCTGTATCTAGGAAATTCTCATTATGTTTAGGCCTCCTCATCAGCTGCATAGGATATCTATGATTCTAGAGTCCCTCACTATGGGAGTAGGTAGACAGAATGCTTCATTATCCTTGACTTTTATCCAGGTGAAAAGGTCCAAGCTGCTGTTGTGAGGTTGTTTGGAATACATATGTTGCATTGAATAGTATATTCTATTGTATGTTCTAGGTGAAACACTTCATGTTATTTAATTTTCAGGTTAGGATGACTGGGAATTTCTACCTGGGATCCAGGACAAGGCATCCTGTGGGAACTCTATGGAGTTTATTCTATCAAAGTCAGAATAGGGAAGTTTTAAAAATCTCACCTGCAAGGTAAGTAGATTTTGCTTACAAATAAGTTTTTACAAATGCTTCATGTTCTGCCCTAGTTGCTACCAGTCATCTATGGGGGCGGGGTTGCTTCCTTTTAAGAAAATTGTAAGTACATTATGCTTCACCCACAGCAGTGACTCCTGCGGAGAAACAAAAAGGTATTCAAATATAATTGGAAGAGTAATAGGGAAAGGGAAAGACCATGGAACAAAATAAAAGGACACATTTGAATATGCTCCTTTCTACTTTCTCTTGGGGGGGACTGACAATTAACTATCTCCCCCAAATTAATTTGTCTTATAAAATCTGGGTGGATATATTATCCTCTTTGCAGTTAATCACCTAGAAATGTCTCTGTCTTTTCTGAATCATTTCTTCTTGAAGCCAGTTGCCTGTGTGCAAAATTATAGATAAAGTTAAAGAATACAGGTTTCCTCCTCTTGCATATACAAAATATGGGCAAGTGGGGACTTCTAATTCATGGGCTGAGAGACTCAGTGATCCAGCCGTGGCTTATTTGGTAGGGGTGTAACTATAGTGTATAAGGAACACAAAAGCTCTAGGGTTGGATACATACCAGAAACCTCCCTTGTCTTTTGTTTTCTAGGTTTCTGTAACAGGAGGAGTGGGCTGCTTGTCATCCTGTCCACCCAGCTATCTTAACCCCCGAAATAACCACACAGAAACTGTATTAATTAAATTATTGCCTCGCCCATTATCTCTAGCCCCTTATTGGCTAACTCTCAAATCTTAATTTAACCCATTTTGGTTAATCTGTATCACCACAAGGTCGTGGCTTACTGGGAAAGATTCAGCATGTCTGACCTGGGAGCTCCATGGCAGCTCTCTCTCTGACTCTCCTTCTTCCTCCCAGAATTCAGTTCTGTCCTCCCCGCCTATCTAAGTTCTGCCCTATCAAAAGGCCAAGGAAGTTTCTTTATTCAACCAATGAAAGCAACACATAGAAAGAAGGACCTCCTACACCAGGTTTCCAAGGTGATGGGAGTGTAGAAAGAATTAGGAAAAGATTGGAAGAAAAAAATGTAATATTGTGGCTAATCATCTTTGTAAAACTGTTTTCAGGATATCACCTGAGTTTTTCGTTTTGAGTATTTCCCAGGTTCAACTGACATGTTTCTTAAGTTGTGCTAATGCTTTAGAAGATTGAAGAATTGGAAGCTGCTGCAGAGGGAAGATCTGGAATCTGTATCAAAATAGTTTAATAATAGACCACTTGACAGGTACATGTTTAACAGGTTTGTATCTCGGAATTCAGCACTGGCTGGGGACACAGGAGAAGAGGAAAGTGATATAGACAATTATTAAGAAATAGATACAAATAATCATAAGACAAGACTATATTTTTGAATATATTTATATTTTATGCAAAATTTTGATACAATATCTTTACATATATCCCCGATTAGCCCAGTATTTGTTATATTGAACAGGCTGGTCTTGGATTTATAGTCTCCCTCTTCCCTCTGCCTCTTGAATGTTGGCTTTATAGGCATATACTACCATGCCTAACTAAGGCAAGGGATTTTTTTAAGTGCATATAATCAGCTATTTTTCTTCTTTGGAACTCCAAAGCTAGCATTTTCCTGCTTTCATCAATAACCAGAAAAGATTATCAATCTCTCCCAATGAATTTTTAAAAAGAGAGAGAGAAAGGAAAAATGATAAATGATGAGCTAGAGAGCATAAGTGGAAGGAAAATCCAAGAACCTGATTTTTTTTAAGTGTGTTTAAATGCACACAGTGGCAAATAAAACAGTTAAATCTTTGGAAGTCAAACATCCTTAAAATCTCTGAAGCTTGGGACTGGGGAGACGGTTGCACAGTTGAAAGTACAAACTGCTCTTCACAAGGTATGATGAGTTTAGTTCCAGCTCCAGGTTCAGGACTGCCCTGTGACTCCAGCTCCAGGGTACCTGATGCCCCTTTCTGGACTCCTCATGTCTCCTCCCCACACAGACATGTATATAGAAACATAAAGCAATCTTTAAAAAAATTCTGAAACTTAAGTATTTGCAGAGTAATTAATCCCAAAGTCAATGTGTATTTTCTTATTCCTCATTTTTTCTTTATTTTATTTCATATACTGGCCACAATTTTCCCTCCCTCCTCTTCTCCCTTTCCCTCCCTCCACCTCCCTTCTACTCTCTCCATCCACTCCTCCTCCATCTCCATTCAGACTGAGAATCAACAAAGTATGGCATATCCAATTGAGACAGGATCAAGCTCCTCCCCCAGCATCAAGGCAGAACAAGAATTTGCTCTTTGACTATTTTCCACATGTACATAGTACGTTCTGCTCATTCTCACATATACTTAGTTTTCATTTCCCTCCTACTCCTTTATCCCTGCCTCTTCCCTTCAGATACTGTGTTTTATAATGCAAGGAAATAGCCAGTCTCTTAGCAAAGCAAAGATAACAGAGAAAAAGTCATTCTTCTTCAGTTAGTATGCAGAGACTCAACAGTGTAATCATGAAGAAGAAAGTGTGGGTGACTCTAAATTCTTTGCTGCATACTTATTCATGTGAATATATCCCTATATGCACAGGTGCCTACCCAGACTTTTTCTCTGTTATGCATTTCTTGTTGTTCCTATCCTAACAGTTTAGTTTTTCTTAAGTTGAAACACAAACTCTATGGACCCAAATAAAACCATCAGGAAACATTCTATTGCTCAAAAGAAGCAGGGTTTGTTCCTTATAAATGTCCTGATGCCATAGACACACTGTGACAATCAATCTGTGAGCTAATAATCATGCCATTCACATTTCTGTGGGCTGTAGGTTGTGGAATCTGCCCTACTCTTTATGTAATGGACATTTCTGTATATTCTGTGCTCCTGGGATAGGTTTGGAAAGCAGGGACAAATGCAATAGTTTATGTTTCAAGTCACACATAGAAAAGAATTTCCTATGTTCTCATCCAACAGATCATCCCATATCAAAGCAACTTCTGGAAGTAGGTATATGAATAAGGTTTATTTTGAGTGCCCATACGTTGGAAAGTATGTTGGGTGCAATTGAGATTCAATCAAGACTCATTTTGTACTTCAGAAAAATCATGGGTGTAAAAGAATATAATTATGTTCAGCTCTAAACCAGATGTGCCGGTTTTTACTCACCTCAATAGTGTTTTACAATGGAAGGCTTTGTAACCTTGAATAATGTCCTTTCCTAAATAAGCAGTAAGTCCAGATAGTGCCAGCTCCTGAAAATGGAATCTTATTGTTGCTCCCGTGCTCAGGTCTAAACATCTGAGCTGGCACCATTTGTGCGTTACATTTACTTCTCAGATGCCTAAACAAGAATGGCAGGTCTAATTTTATTATCCTTGCCCCAACAAAATGCCCACTGTCATCTGTAAGTACAATATGGTCAAGTCTCTTGGCTTAAGAATGCATTTCCTCAGCTGCAATGTCTCCGAGGCCTCTAAATAAAATGGAAATTCAAACTTAACTTTTCAAAAAAAAACCATTGTGTTGCATTTCTAAAAATAAGTTTTGTTCAGAAAAAGCTTTCTGTAATGTTAGAAGGAGACATTCTAGCTGATGCCCATAGACAGTGCCAACAGCCTAACTTAGCTGATACGCAGTCAACAGTTTAGTGTCAAAGTCTAGTCATGGGTACAATAAAGGCAAGGGATGGATGATAGGCAGCCCAGTGAGGAGGAACAGAGCCACTGCTGCTGAAGGTCCATGGGGTCACAGGGTCTTCAGAGTCCAGATTAGCAACGCACATTTGCTAAACAGCAAGAATACACTTTAGGAAGTTTGGGGGACTCTACCATATTAAATGCACATAACTAAAGTGAGCACTGACTCATCACCTGTGAGTGATTCTGTGTTTAAATTCCAAAGGAGAAAAAGAGCAAGGGCCTCACCAATAGTATTATTTCCTTTCCAAAGTGCTGAGAACAGGAAAGACGTGACGACTCACTGAGCACTAACCCTGCATGTCAGTAAGGGAGCCTGGACAGTTCTTTCTCTGGAGATTTTCTAATGGAGTCTCACTTTCTTCTGAATCAGTCTCTCTCTCTACTTCTCTCTCTCTCTTTCTCTCTCTCTCATGCACACACACACACCACCACACGATATCACCCACACCACACATACATACACACCCATCATACATATTACACACATACATACACACATACACATATCAACATACACATATCACACAAATGAACATTTACATCAAACACACACACATTACACCATACATATTATACACACACCACACATATACACAGCACACAGCACATATGTATCACATAAATACACAACCTACTAAACACATACACACACAAACTCACAGAGTACACTATATATATATACACACACACGCACACATTATACAAACACATACAATCACATCAAATGCATACATACCCCACAATACACATCCCACACACACCACACAATTACACATACACACACACACACACCATATCACATATATGGGAAACACATTCCTTTGGGAAGAAAAGAGACTTACTACACAACCTTGAGAGGATTACTTCTCCTAGTTGAACTATTTGTTTTGTTTTTTTTATTAGTAAAATAGGAATAATAATAGCCTACATTACCACCCTAACAGAATATATGCAAAGATATTATTGTTACATAAAAAACTTGTGGAAAGTATGATTATTTTACTTAAAATTACTTATAATACAACTATGAAAGTATAAAGATGATTTCTCAAAATTAACTAAATTTTAATTTTCATCAGTCTCTTCTTCAACTGGTTACTTGCTTTAACTTATCTCCCTTTGTGATTTGGCAATACCCTATGAAATTGTGGTTTTCTATTTATTTTATTGAGCTACACATTTTTCTCTGCCTCTCTCTTTTCCTCTCCCTTCCCCTTCTGCCCTTTCCCATGATCCTCATGCTCCCAATTTACTCAGGAGATCTTATCTTTCTCTACTTCCCATTGAGATTAGATCCATTAAGATCTCTCTTAAGGTCCTCTTTGTTCTCTAGGTTCTCTGTGGGCTGTGGACTGTGGGATGTTTTGCTTTGATTTATGTCTAAAAGCCACTTATGAGTGAGTACATATAATATTTGTTTTTCTGGGTCTGGGTTACTTCACTCAATATGATGCTTTCTAGATCCATCCATTTGCCTGCAAATTTCAAGAGGTTATTATTTTTTCTGCTGTGTAGTACTCCATATATAAATGTATCACATTTTCCTTATCCATTCTTCAGTTGAGGGGCATTTAGGTTGTTTCCAGGTTCTGGCTATGATAAACAAAGCTGCTATGAACATAGTTAAGCATATGCCCCTGTGGTACGATTGAGCATCCTTTGGGTATATACCCAAAAGTGGTATTGCTGGGTTTTGAGATAGGTTGTTTCCTAATTTTCTGATAAATCACCATACTGATATCCAAAATGGCTGTACCAGTTTGTACTCCCACCAACAATGCAGGAGTGTTCCCTTTAACTCACATCATTTCCAGCATAAGTTGTCATCAAAATTCCAGCAAAATTCTTCACAGATCTCAAAAGAACAGCACTCAAATTCATATGGGAAAGCAAAGCACCCAGGATAGCCAAAACAATCCTGTACAATAAAGGAACTTTTGGAGGCATCACAATCCCTTACTTCAAATTCCACAGTAGAGCTACAGTATTGAAAACAGTCTGGTATTGGCATAAAAACAGACAGGAGGACCAATGGAACCAAGTGGAACACCCAGATATTAATCCACATACCTTCAAACTCCTGATTTTTGACAAAGAAGCAAAACATATAAAATGGAAAAAGAAAGCATATTCAACAAATGGTACTGGCATAAATGGATATCAACATGCAGAAGAATGAAAATAGATCCATATCTATCACCATGCACAAAACTCAAGTCCAAATGGATCAAAGGCCTCAACATAAAGCCAACCACACTGAACCTCATAGAAGAGAAAGTGGGAAGTACACTTGAACTCATAGGCAAAGGAGACCACTTCCTAAATATAAGTCCAGTAGCACAGATATTGAGAGAAACTATTAATAAATGGGACCTCCTGAAACTGAGATGCTTCTGTAAAGAAAAGGACATAATCAATAAGACAAAACGGTGGCCTACCTGCATTGGACCAAGGGATGATCTCCAAAATACACAAAAAACTCAAGAAATTTGTCATCAAAAGAACAAATAATCCAATTTTAAAAATGGGGTACAGACCTAAACAGAGAACTCTCAACAGAGAAATCTAAAATGGTTGAAAGACACTTAAGGAAATGCTCAACATCCTTAGCCATCAGAGAAATGCAAATCAAAACGACTCTGAGATTCCACCTTACACCTGTAAGAATGGCCAAGATGAAACTGCATTTTCAAAGAGCAAATAAAAGACTGGCTAGATGGCTTCTTTACTAAAAAGGTGCTTGCTGCCAAGACTGATGACTGAAATCGCTCCCTGGACCCCACATGGTGCAAGGAGATAACTGACACTCTCAAGCTCTCTTTTGCCCTCCACACACATGCCACAGCACAGGCATACACACACACACATGCGTGCACACAAACACACACACACACACACACACACATACATACGAAAACAAATAATTCAATTAAAAGTCTAAAAGAGTCATCATATCTAAGAAGACATGTAAAAGGCAAAACTTTTTCTTAGTCTAAGAATTCTCCTAGTGCATGGTTGACAGCTAAGGAAATAAGGAGTTATTTTCTCCAATGTTCTCTGCCCTAAGGCCACCAATGGGTAAGAGATGCCACAGTCATCTATCAGAACAAAAGAACCATGTTATTCTTTGCCTAGAGAAATCTTGTTAAAATATTTTCCCAAAATGTTTATTGGAGACAGAGTGTTGCTATGTAGCCTTGGCTAACTTCTTCCTGTCTGTGTCAACTAGATGGCCTCAAATTTGCAGTAATCTTCCTATCCTCCTGACTCTGTCTCCCTAGTACTGTGATTATAGGAATGTACCACTACTCCTGCATCTTGCCCCTCCCAAAAAGTGTGCTCATGTGCACACACACACATGTGCACACACATACACATGTGCACACACACACTCCCCTAAATTGGAGAAATTAAATTTTAACTAACCAGAAATCATGATTTTTCAACGCTAGTATTTCATAAATCATGAAGTTCTAATTAAAGAATATTTTAGGGACAAAGAAAATATCATAGTGGAAAGAGGTGCACAATTTTCTGCTTTAAATCCATCAAGAAAATATGATTTTTGTGTCACTGACAGAATGCTTCCACCATGTCACCCAGACATTGGCTGTTGTGGAGGGAATGGGACTCTGTCCTAATTGAGACATTTGAAAATAATATCCCTTTCACCTCCTGGAACTCTGATAGCCTAGCTCCTCCAGTGGAATCATTTCTCCTAGCACCATTTCTCCTAGGACTGTAGTAATGAGGGGCTCGGGCTGAGTTCCCAGTGCTGGGCCCCTGTGCCATCCGGCTCCCAGTGTGTACCCGAAATAATTACACGGAAACTGTATTCATTTAAATACTGCCTGGCCCATTATCTCCAGCCCCTTATTGGCTAACTCTCACATATTATTTTAGCCCATCTCCATTAATGTGTATCGCCACTTGAGTTGTGGCTTACTGGCATGAGTCTAACCAGTGTCCATCTTGTGCTGGAGAAGCATGGCGTCTGCCTCTGCCACACTGCCTTCTCTCTCTCACAGCATTCCATTCTATCTACTCCGCCCACCTAAGGGCTGTCCTACCAAAAGGCCAAGGCAGTTTTCTTTATTTAACCAATGAGGGCAATATACAAACAGAAGACCCTCCTACACCATAGGACCAAGAGAAGAAAGTTCCTTGAAATGTTTTACAGTCTGTATTGCTCCCGCCACATGACACATAGATCGTGCTTGGCTAGCTGATGTCTTAGGAATGCCTTAGAAGGATGTCACACACAACCTGAAAAGTGACTTGAAAATTGGGGCTCGCTTTGTAACAGCTGTGCCATTTAATGCCAGAGGCCAAACGTGTTTGCAATTATAGTCTTATTTGTGCACTTAATATTTACTAAGCATCTACTAAGTATAAAATCTAGGAATGCAGTTGCAAACATCCCACTACTAGTAAAACAAGCACAAGGCCATTAAGAGGTATTTAGACTAATAGATGGTGATAGGTGCTGCACAGGAGACATAACTAAATAACCAAGGAGTTGCTTTAACATGGTGACCAGTGTAGCCAGAAAAGGCCTATTTTTTTCTACCTTTTTCTTTTCCTCACTCCAGATCCTCTCATATATCTCTTTCCACTGTCCTTCAAATTTGTGGCCTCTTTTTCCACTGATTGTTAGTGTGTGTGTGTGTGTGTGTGTGTGTACATATATATTCCTAAATTTAACCTGTTTGATCTGGTTAACATTAGTTTTATGCATGTTTCCAGGACTGACCATTTGTGTTGGATTCTTGAGTAGTGTGCTCTTCCCTGGTGAGGACCACCTCTGCACTCCCAGCTTTCAGTTGCCTGTAGTTCTTTGTGTGGGGCTGAGGTCTCATGTGATTTTTCCCTTCCCCTTCGGCATGCCCATTGACGTTGTCCTTTTTGAGTTCATGTTCGCCAGTTATGTTAGTGAAATTTTACGGGTATAGCTTCTGACATTTCTAGGAGGCACAAAGTCACAGCAAATTCCCTAATCCCCTGCCTCTTGGAGCCTTTCTGTCCCCTCTTCTGCCATGTTACCTGAGCCTCAGGTGTGGGAGTGTTTTGAGAGATGCATCCAATGGAATGGATCTCCACAGCTCTATGTTTTTATTGGTTGTGGTTTTCTGTAGCTGTCTCCATCTACTGCAAGGTTGTCTACGACTCTATCGTAAAGGGAAGTTTCCTTAATGAGGGGTGAAGGCAACACAGTACAAATGTTTATAGTTTTTGTCAGAGATTATGCTGGTTTAGTAAGTCAGTGGTTGTAGATTCACCAATGAACTTCACTAGCACTGCAGTTAACTAGGTAAGTGTCCAGAACCAGGCAGGCTTTCCCTCTTGTTGAACCTGTGTCAAGTCCAATTAGAGAGATGATGGTTACTACCAAGATATCCACACCACTACTGCACCCTCAGGGCTATCTGCCATGCTGGTTGTTGATATGGTTCATTTGTATCATGGCTGGTCAGAACTTTTGGTTTTCTCCCACCTTTAGAAGGAGATGGTTCCTTCTGGAACTATAAAAACTAATACTCTGCAAGAGGGGCATTTGGGTTGGTTCCAGCTCAGGACTCTCTGAGCTTTGTTTCTGAAGTTTGTGGAGTGTTCAACAATAGGGACTTATTTTCCAGCTCTGGGAAGTCACAAAGGTCAACAGCAATAGGCTGTATGCTTGGGAGGCTTTCGGATGGCCCTGAACAGCAACTCAAAAGACAGCTTCTGATGCCTAATATTAAGGGTTTTGTTAGGTCGTCTTTGACTCTTGGAAGGCATACCATCAGTCCAGATGAGAAAAGTGCATTCAAACTATGTATGTATATTTATACATCGGATTATGTTTATTATAGGGTTCTTAGGTAAATAGTTACTAGTATGATTCCTTGTGGCTTTTTCAGACATCCCTATTGTTATTTTACATCACTACCTTCTTATTTTGTATTTAGCTATCTCCTCCTATCTAAAAAGCTCCCTGTTCCCATTTCTCCAATCAGATCACTGCTCCTTTATCCTCATCACCTTAGTAAAAAGCATCCCCTTTTCCCGCTTCCCTGGTCAGATCACTTGTACCCTGCTATTCCCTTCTCCATTGTTCCCGCAACCCTCTGCCCTGGCAATGGTCCCGCTTCACTTTCCTGGTTTCTGTATTTATTACAGGTTATGTCTTCATTCCTGAAGATTTGGGGCTATGAGAGAGATTCATGAGATCCTGCAATGATGAAGACCATACACCATTTGTCTTTCTGCGTCTGGATTACTGCACTCAACATGATCTATTCGAGTTCCATCCATTTACCTCTAAAGCTTTTGTTTTTCTTTACAGTTGAATAGTCTTCCATAGTGTGTAGTTATATTTTTATTGCCCATGCATCAGTTGAAGGGCATTTAGGTTTTTCCATTTCCTAGCTATTGTGACTAGGGCAGCAATGAACACGACTGAGCACATACCTGTGGAATATGATGTTCAGTCCTTTGGGCCTATGCCAAGGAGGAGCAGAGCTGGGTCCTATTACCATTTTTTATTTTTAGCTTTTTGAGAATTCTCCACACTGATTTTCATGATGGTTGCACTAGTTTTTACTCCCACCAATGGGACATGAGGGATCTCCCCATCACCTCCAGCATTTGTTGTTGGTTGTTCCATTGATCTTTGCCATTCTGACTGGGGAGACATAAAATCTAAAGGCTGTTTTGTTTTTCATTTCCCATAATTACTAGGGATGATGAACGTTTTTGAGGTAGGTTGTTTTTTTGTCTTTTGAGAACTATCTATTCAGGTCCAAAGCCAATTAATTTGAATGCATCATTTATTTTTTGGACTCTGCTTTATGAGTTCTTTATATATTCTGGATATTAAACCTCTGTGAGATGCATAGCTGGTAAAGGTTCTCTACTATTATGTGAGCTTCCTCTCCACCCAGCTGATTATTTCTTTAACTGTGCAGAGCCTTTTAATTTCATTAAGTCCCACTTGCCAATTATAGACCTTAACTTTGGAACAAACAGAGTCCTGTTCAGTAAGTGCCATCCAGGTTTCCCAGAATCCTTTGTTGAAGATGCTTTCTTTTCTCCAGTGTATATTTTTGGCATCTTTGTCAAATTAAGTGGATGAAGTTATGTGGACTCATGTTTGTGTCTTTGATTTTGTTCCATTGGTCTGCATGTCTGCTTTTGTGCCAATAGTATATTGGTTTTGTTAGTATAGAGCTATGATATATCTTAAGATCTGGAATTGTAATCCCTTTGATATTGTTCTTTTAAATCAAAGTTGAATATTTTGTGGTTTCATTTAAATTTTGGTATAGTTTTCTTTCCTATTTGTGTGAAGAATGGGATGGGAATTTTGATTAGGATTGTATTGAATCTATAAATAGTTTTTGGTAGAATGGTCATTTTCAAAATGTCAATTCTACCAATTCATGAGCATGGGATGTCTTCCCATTTTCTATTGTCTTCTTCTATCTCTTTCTACAGAAGTTTAAAGTTTTAATTGTAGTGGTCCTCTACTTCCTTATTGGAATTCATTCCTAGATATTTTATTTCTTTGAGACTGTTGTGAATGGGAGTGTGTCCATAGTGTCCTAGAAAAGGCCTTTCTGGTAAGACAACATTGAATTAGAGGAAATGATATAGCACTCAGAAGAGTGTTTTGAACAAAGAGAATAATAACTCATAGTATTAAATATCAAGAAATGATCATTCTATGATTGCAGAAAACAGAAGACAACTGTAAATGAAGGAACTATGACAGACTTTGTTGCCTTGGGTTAGATATTGCAGTTCTTTGAAGGTTAAACTGGTGGCTACATCTCAACACAAAATTAATAAAAACCACTACTGCATTCTCTTTACTTGGTTCTTCTTTATTTAGTATGTGTGTGTGGGTGTGGTGTGTCCATGTGTGTGTAGGTACATACACATGGAAGGCACAGCAGAGTATCTATCACCCTCCATCTTATTCCTTTGAGGCAGAGTTTCTATCTAAACCAGTAGTTGTGGGGTTTTATGGCTAGGCTGGTAGCCAGAAAGCCTCAGCAATTCCCTATCTCTGTCCCTACAGCCCTAGGTTATGGTTGTTCACGAGATCACACTTTAATTCCACTGGAGTTCGAACTCAGGCCCTATGTTTATGCAGCAAATACTCTTTACCACAGAGTCCTCTCCTCACCCCAAATACTACAGTATTTGAAGCAGATGACTCATATACTGTAGTTCTTACTTGGAAGTTGACACTCTGGAAGTCATGTGTGAAACAAACCCTAGGGTCCTAGGTGTGAGTACACAGCTGAGGTCACAGGTTCTGTCTGCAATCTGGTAGGAGATGATGGTGGTGATGTGGCCTAGAAAGGGGCAAAGGCAGCAAGAAGGCAAAGCTGTAAAGCTTTGATGATGGTTAGATCTGCAGAGGGGCAGAGTGGGGATACAGGCAAATAGGGTCTTCAGCTCAAAGAAGAAAGGTGACTTTAAAGAGATAGATGCAAGGATTGGAGCAAATTCTGAATTTTAAGTACTAGCCTTGATAAGCCTTCTGCACACATACATTTTGAGTAGACTGTTAAATAGAAAAGTTTGGAAGTCTTAACGCTGGGTTTTAAGTCAAACGGTTCATTCAAGATTTTGATGAAAGCATTTTGAAGGAAGAGGTAGGGAAATGGTCTAGTGGAGTAGAATCTATGGGTAATTAGTCCCACTATAAAAAAAAACAAACAACCAAAACAAACAAACAAACCAAACAAGATTCAAGAGTTACCGTTGCATTTGAAACGATCACAGGAGCAAAGAACAGAAACAGATAACACATAGGAGAAAGCAGTTTTTAAGGCATTGGAACTGGGCAATGAATATGATCGCCAAGAAAATGCAGACAAGCAGATGAGCAGTACAGTGTCTTCAACTGTCTTGAGACACTCAGCACTACAAAGATGGTAAAACCAAGCAGAGTCTGCCAGGAAGGCAATCTTCCTATGCTAGTTGCCTAGAACATGTCCAGGTTTAAAAGCAAAGGCCCTGGACCCCACAGCCCACATCCACTGACATCTTGGGATATGGAGATAAATGGTCTCTGTATCTGAAGAACATGGAATGGAGCTGAGAATTCCTAGCACTCAATGACGGTCCACAGCGAAGATGGAAGAGAAGATGCACAAAGACTTCCAGAGACCTGGCAAAGGCACTGTGGTCTTTGCAGCTGAGTGTGGATTGGAAGACATGGGCGGCTGGGAAAGAAGCAACTGACACAAACATCAGAAGAGAATGTTTCCAAAGAGCTAGGCAGGGATGCACTGCACTTCTGCATCCTGATGTCTGGAAGCGCCTTCCTTCAGTCCTGAGGAATATCTGCATTAACAAGCCCTAAAAGGAGGGTCTGGGAAGATTAGTGAATGTCACCTGCACCCCAGAATAAAACTCAAAATTTTGGACAACAGAAATTTATAGTGCCTGATGAGGTGAAATTCACCGTAGATGCCATCCAATCAGACTGTATCAGACATGAGAAAATAGCATCTAAGTGTAACCTCTTAGGAGAAACTGACAAAATACATTTAGGATTAATGTAAGTGTTGTAATTAGCAAATAAGGATGTTAAACAGAAACAATAATTGCACTCTAAGTGTTCAAACAAAATGATAGCAAGTGTGAAAAGATATACAAAGATGCAACTTAAACAACCACATATGAAAATAATAATAGATACGAAGAAAAAGATATTAAAAAAAGGTGAGCATTCACAGAAGGAAAGTTTAGTGACAGTGAAGGCAGGTCAAGAGTTATCTCATAGCAAATAAAAAAAATAATATAGAATAACAAGTTTTTGGAGAGCCTTTTAAGACTCCATTAGGTTACTGGTGGAAAGAAGGTAGGTCACTGGGGGCGTGGCCTCAGTCCCTTCTGTCTCTTGGTTTTTGCCTGTCATGGATGAACAGTTGTCTGTGCCACACAATGGCATCACAATGCTGAACTTTGCCACAGCTCTCAAGTCAGAAAGCCCGCTGAGCAGTGACCGAAACATTCAAGAGTGTACAGAATTAAAGCTCTCCTCTATGTAACAATTCTTTCAGATATTTTATTTTAGTAACAAAAAACTGATAGCATGTATAGTAACAGCAAATGAATTGAAGTTTCGTTAATACTGAATTTTATATCTTTTCTACTAAAAGCAGCCTATAAGTATTACTAATTTTTTAGACAGAATTTTTCTATGTAGCCCAGGATAACCTTGAAATTAGGATCCTCATGCCACTAGCATTGGTATTCTGTGCCATGACACCGAACTAAAAAGGTTGGGGCTGTCAAGATTTAGAATAAAATCACTTAATGTTATTTGATATATTTACTTTTCAAATATCCTAAATCATTGCCTAAGCAATTAATTTTTATTCTTTATTGCTTAATAATACAATGTTGAGTTTGTAGATTTTCCTACCGATTATACCTTTGGTCAACAGCACACACATTAGGTGGCTGGGCTCTGATGCTAACTACATTTGCTTTATCTGTATCATTTACTTTGACCTCAGAGACTAGAGGGATATTTTCTAGTTTTTAAGTATCTTGATATTTTGTTTATTGTGTTCTTAATTTTTAAATATTTTAGGTACATCATTCAACTTTAAAACATTCTCATTTCTCTTTGACTTTTTTTATCTGCCAATGGACTATGAAATGTACTGAAAATACAGAGCAAACTCCTATAAATTGTCCACTGATAAACACACATGAGCCTCATTCATAAGTGGCGGGTATTCAATCTGAGAGACAGGACAGGCAAGTCCCAACGAGGGGATGGGAGTCAGCTATTTGAAAGGCAGGTGCATACGCATGGGATCAAGACTTAGATTTGAGGTTAAAATGAATGGAAGCCCTAAATAAACTCGAGTGGTTCATTTTTAGGAACTGCAAAATGCAACTTTCTATTTCACTTTTGCTCTTCATTATTTATTTAGATGTCTGAGCCCTCCCACCAGGCTTTTATAGGCTGGAGAACACTGACTAATGATTAGGCAGAACAAGTGCAGTGTTGAACTAACATCAGTGTGCATCACATTTTGATAATTTCTAAAACAAAACAAATAGCATTACATACCTCAAGAGGCATATGAAATATTAAATGTTCATTATTAGCAAAAGCATCCTTTTTTTTTACAAAACAGAGGGGAAAATATCTTTTGAAAAATGTGTAGTTGATAAAGAGCACCTACAGAAAAATAACATGATTTTCAAAATTGATTGAGAATTGTTTTAGGCACAAGCTATCTCCATATTTTTTAAAAAATAGGCGTGGAATTAAAGGGCACATTCCAAGTGTTCTGTAAAAAAATAAAGGCAAGACTTTATTTAAAATATTTACTGACCCTTCTTATTCTTTCTTAGTTAAGCCTTAAAAATATGCATACCAAAGTACCCGTCTTAAATGAATTATGTGAATTTTTTGCTATTAAATTATAAGGGTTTATTTCATGTTTTAACATGAGCCTCTCGTTAGAAACTTGGCTTGGAAACAATGTATAATGATGCATATTTCTGATGACACTGCATAAAATTCATTACTTTTTATTCTAATTTAAAATGTTTATTTTAAAATTTAAAACAACAAAAAAGAAAACTCTTTGTCCATTCTGTAAGTTACCTTTTCATTCATTTGCTTGTTTCCTTTGAATGCAGTTTTATATATCTATCAATCCTGATGCCCCCCATGCAACCACTTGTATATATATGTGCTTTTGTTCCCTGAGTCACACCCAAGAAGTCATTGTCAAGACCGATCTCAAGATGATAAGACCTGACCTAAAAACTACCAAGCTTCTAGTTGGGAGCATAGAGAATATATCCATTCAGAATCGGGGGGTCCTTTACCACAGGTGTGGACATGTGGGCTGTGAGCCCATCATAGAGATTACAGTCACGTGAGGCATTTCATGTATGAAACGATCGCTCAAGACTCCCGTAGAACCTCCTAGACACTTTAGACAAAGTATGTCATGTCTCAGATTCCACCTCCAAGGTAAATAGCTTCAAACCTGTCACTGACCACAGTGAACCCCCCCCCACGGTTATTGCAGTCCTTGAAATGCAGCCACATTTTAGAATGTTACATCTCCAGATATGGGAGTGGGGGTGGGGGAAGGGGAGAGGGGGAAGGAAAAGGGAGAAGGGAAGTACTGGGGAGAGCTTGGAGGGGTGGGAGGGTGGAGATGGAGGAAGGGCGGATATTGGAGCAGGGAAGAAGATATCTACATTAAGGGAGCCATTTTAGGATTGGCAAGAGACTTGGCTCTAGAAGGGATCCCAGGTGTCCACGGGGATGTCCCCAGCTAGGAAATTGGGCAGCAGAGGATAGGGGCCTGAACTGGCCTTGTCCCATAATCACACTGATGAATATCTTGAATATCACCATAGAAATTTCGTCCGATGGATGGAGATAGAGTCAGAGACCCACATTCACATCAGAGCAATGGACTGAGCTCCCAAGGTCCAGTTGAAAAGCAGAAGGAGGAAGAAGATGAGCAAGGAAGTCAGGACCGCAAGGGGCTGGTCCACCCACTGAGACAGTGTGCCTGAGCTAATGGGAGCTCACCAAATCCGGCTGGACAGGGACTGAACGAACATGTGATCAAATCTGACTCTCTGAATGTGGCTGCCAACGGGGGCAGACTGAGAAGCCATCGATAATGGCACTGGGACCTGTCTCTTCTGCATGTATTGGCTTTTTGGGACCCTAGTCTATTTGGATGCACACCTTCTGAGGCCAGGATGGAGGGGGGAGGGCCTTGGACTTCCCACAGGGCAGGGTACCCTGCCCTCTCTTAAGGATGGAGGGGGAGGGAGGAGGGCTAGTGGGGATGCGGGGGGAGAATGGGAGAAGGGGAGGAAATGTAAATTTTTTAATGGAAAAATAAAAAAACAAATGAATGAATTTGTATCAATAGATCAAGATCCATACCAATGGAAAAAAAAAAGAGTTGTTTGCTAGTCCTTTCATTTTATGAACTACACCTCCATATTTCATCTTATCTTCATTTAATACTTTAACAGGTACCGAAGTCCTACAGAGAAGGACAGCATGACAGCAGCAAAATAACCAAGTTATTCATAAAACATATTATTCTAAAAATCAGAGTTAACAAAAAGTATCCATCTAATTGAATGGGAGTGCACCATGATTCATGGTGCATGAATCATGCCATGCTTCATTTCTCCACAAGGACAGTACCACCGTTTCTTCATACATTCTTCCTAGTATGGTAGCTCCAAGCTTCTAACACTCCTCTAATTGTGTGTAACATGACATGTAATATTCTTGTGGTGTGCCTTCTCTGGGGCTGAGCTATGTTTTGAGCCATGTTAATGTAACAGCATTATAAAAAAAGAATTTAAAATTTGAATACAGGGTGTAAGTAAGCAAGTGCACTATAACACTCCATGTGAAACTCTCAGTGCCTTAGTATTAACATCTTGTGTTAGCTAATAACTTAACCCTCACCCAGAAGCAGTCCTCCTTCAACCCAGTCAGTCTAGCAAAAGAGAAAGAACATCCAGGTCTCTCCTCCAGGCTGGAACGCTTGTGAAATGTTCTTCAAATTTCAACTTAACACTGTCTGGGTTGGCCATTCATGTGTGGGGTTCTCATGGACCAGTTACATAGTCCAATGATTCTTTGTAGTCGGTGAATGGTGAAAGTGATGTCTGACAGATATCTGCACTTCACATACTCTGGAAATGCGATCAAAAACAGCACAGAAGGAAATATTCAAATGCTGTGGCCGCTATGCACTAACAACACAGGCAGCAAAGGCCTGCAACTCTGCAGCAAGCAGTGCTGAGGAGGAAATGGCTCTATACTGACTCACAGCGTGAGAGTCAACATGCGTGTTGAAGTTCAAAGCCATGTTTTCAAAAGAGATTTGTCAAGAGATGGATGTCTGTGTGCTTTTTGGAAAGAAAAACAATGATGCACATAGTGTTGGGGGACCATTATTATAGGTCTTTCAGGTTTGCCATAATATCTGCATCTATAAGCAAATGGTTTCTCCCTATATCCTCATCATTGTCTGATACACGTTTGATCCTCATTTGCTCTATGCTCTTGCAATTCTGGTTCCTTGGTGTGATTCCCATGTGTATAATTCCCCACTGCTGTGCCTTTACTAGAAGGGGCTGGTAAGATTTGCCACCTGTGTTCTCACTCTGAGCCCAACTTTCTCCAACATGCAGAACTTCCTCCTTGCTAATGGGCATAAGGTTATGAGTCATGGCTTACTTCCAAGGCCATCCTTAGAGTAACAGACCCTTGTGTCATCGGTAGAAGTAAAGAGGTCAGCATTTGCCTTCACCTTTGGAGTCATCTGTTCCACTTAAGAGACTCCCAGAAGAGGATGTCAGCATCCTTGTGTCACTGTGTGGCCTTTCCATTCATGGATTATAGAACTCCTGCTGACGACTTCTGCTCCAAAGACTGTCTGTCAGCAATGTTGAGGGCTCTGGTCGATGGGAATTTTATTTTTAGAAACACTGCATTTTCTCTACTCTAAAAATAGTCTCAACAGTTACCATCCTCTCCAAGCTTCTTAGTTAAATTCTCACAGGTGTGTATCTTTTCATTACAGGTTCTGACTAAGAAACTTTGCCAGAGGTGTGCAATCCATGCCAGTGATGGAAGACAAATGGCATTTCTGGACTCGTATTTTATTCTCTGTGGTATAAACTCCCAGGTATACCCAAGGCCTAATAGGATAATATTTTTAAAAAGAGATAAATGAAAAGTGGGGATTTAAAAACTGTTTATCAAGCAGGAAAGCAGGTTCCTGTACTGACCTGCAGTCTCAGGAATAGCACGGGTGAATTTCTGTATCAAAGGACCTGTGACAAAAGGAGCAATGGAGTCAGTTTGCTCTATAGCATGAGGGTCCTAGTTTAAAAGTGTAGAGCCATTTCCTCCTCCACAACCCACATAAATGCCTTGTTGGTGTGATGCCTTTCTGTAGGTCCAGTTCAGTGACAGGGGATCCCCAAGCAAGCTAGCTGGCCACACTAGACATAGTCAGGACCTCTGAGTACAAATGAGGGACTGGACTCAATGAATAAAGTAGAGATTGATTGTAAGATTCCTAATAGCAAGCTCCAGCCTCCACATGCACACACAGGCTCCTATAGTCACATATATTCCCACACACATGCCAGTATGCATTCAAGTATGCATGCATACCACAAACACATGCAAAAAAAAAATCAAAGTCCCTGTAGAAACGATGTTTCTGTAGTTTTCCACTGTGTTTTTTCTATAGGCGCTCCATCCATTCCTGCAGTTCAACTAAGGAAAAGACAGACAATTTTTCCTCTGTATGCTAGAGGAGTAGTTTCCTAAGCCAAGAAGGTGGAAAGGTTTAAGTGGTCCCTCTTCTTTGGCAACCCCACCTCATTTTTCTCCTCTAATCTTCATCATCATCTTCATTAAAATAACATTTAGATTCACTGTCCAGATTAAAGGGACACTCTAGTAGACTAGCTAGGTGTCCTGCGCCTACAGTGGCAAAAAGGAATTGACAAGTAGTGACAAATTTCCTTCTTTTACATTTTTTTCAGTTTGAGAGAGAATTTACTTGTTAATAATAAAAAGGAAGAGACAGAGAGATATACACACAGGAAGAAGGTTGAACAGATGAGAATTTTTTTAATGCTTGAAGCTGGTAACAGATCATTAGGTGGGCTTGGGCATGGGTGGGGATACTTTGTCAAGCGAGACCCCAAATCAGTTTTTCACCTTTGTTCTTTTAGCTATGGACCTGACAAAGCCATGTAGTGTTGACCCCCTATTCACGGTCAGGCAGATCACAGTTCCACTCAAACTCAAGGTTAAGAATACAATTATACCTACTGAGGAAATAGGATCCAGCAGCTGATATGCTTCTCGAACTCAATTTGGCTCTCTCTCCCTCCCCCCTTCCCCTCTCTCTCACACATAGACACACACATACTTAAACCAATGATTTTGTTCAGTAAGAGATCACTGCTCTGTAAGTTTTTAAATGTTTACTAGAATAGAGGATTTTCTAAGAACCACATAGGGAAAACCTTGATTGGTCTCCACTCTGAGCTGATTTTTGACTCCAGCACTGAAAATAGCTTCTGGAAATCCCCACTGGGACTTCAGAGTGAAGGCCTATTCATGATCAACTGCTTCCATCCTCACCAGCCACATTCTTTTCCCTGCAAATCTGCAATTCAGGTGCTTGGTTTTGGAATGCACTCTTTTTTATCATTTTTATTGAGCTATATTTTTTCCTCTCCCCTCCCTTTTTCCTCCTCCTCTTCTACCCTCTCCCATGATCCCCATGCTCCCAATTTACTACTCAGGAGATCTTTTTCTACTTCGCTTATAGATTAGATCCATGTATGTCTTTAAAGGGTACTCTTAGTTGTCTAGGTTCTCTAGGATTGTGAATTTTGGGCTGATTTTTCTTTGCATTATGTATAAAAGTCACCTATGAGTGAGTACATATGATATTTGTCTTTCTGGGTCTGGGTTACCTCACTCAATATGTTTTCTAGATCCATCCATTTGGCCACAAATTTCAAGATGTCATTATTATTTTTCCACTGTATAGTACTCTATTGTGGAAATGTACCACATCTTCTTTATCCATTCATTGGATGAAGGGCATTTAGGTTGTTTCCAGATTCTGACTATGACAAATAACACTGCTATGAATATAGCTGAGTATATGTCCTTATGCTATGATTGAGCATCCTTTGGGTATATACCCCAAAGTGGTATTGCTGGGTCTTGAGGTAGGTTGTTTCCTAATTTTCTGAGAAATCACCATACTGATTTCCAAAGTGGCTGTACCAGTTTGTACTCCCACCAGCAATGGAGGAGTGTTCCTTTTCCTCACATCCTCTCCATAATAAGCTGTCATCAATGTGTTTGATCTTGGCCATTTTTACAAGTATAAGACAGATCTCAGAGTTGTTTTGATTTGCATTTCTCTAATGGCTAAGGATGTTGAGCATTTTCTTAAGTGTCTTTCAGCCATTTAGATTCCTCTGTTGAGAGTTCTCTGTTTAGGTCTGACCCCATTTTTATTGGCTTATTTGTTCTTTTGAAGACCAATTTTTTTAGTTCTTTGTATATTTTAGAGAAACTGTCTGATATGGTGGTGAAGATCTTTTCACATTCTGTAGGCTGTTGAGGCTACAATTACCCTGATACCCAAACCACACACAAAGACATTACAAAAAAAAAAGATTTACAAACCAATCTCATTCATGAGCATTGATGCAAAAATACTCAATAAAATACTGTCAAACCGAATCCAAGAACACATCAGAAAAATCATCCACCATGACTATTAGGCTTCATCCCAGAAATGCAGGGATGGTTCAACATATGGAAATCTGTAAATGTAATTCACCATATAAACAAACAAACAAACAAAAACACATGGTCATCTCATTGGATGCTGAAAAAGCCTTCAACAAAATACAACATCCCTTAATGATAAAGGTCTTAGAGGGAGCAGGGATGTAAGGAAGTTACTTAAACACAATAAAGGAAATATACAGCAAGCCAACAGCCAACATCAAACTAAATAGAGAGAAACTCAAAGTGATCCTGTTGAAATTAGGTGCAAGACAAAGTTGTCCACTCTCTCTATATCTATTTAATATAGTACTTGAGGTTCTAGCTAGAGCAATAAGACAATAAAAGGAGATCAAAGGGATACAAATAGGAAGTCAAACTCTCATTATTTGCTGATGATATGATAGTTTACATAAGCAACCTCAAAAATTCTACCTAGGAACTTCTACAACTCATAAACACCTTCAATAATCTAGCAGGATGCAAGATTAACTCAAAAATAAATCAGGAACCCTCCTTTATATTTAGGAGATAAATGAGCTGAGCAAGAAATCAGATAAACATCACCCTTCACAATAGCCACAAATAATATGAAATATCTGGAAGTAACTCTAACCAAGCAAGTGGAAGACCTCTATGACAAGAACTTTAAATTTTTGAAGAAAGAAATAGAAGAAGACACCAGAAAATGGAAAGATCTCCCATGCTCTTGGGTAGGTAGAATTAACATAGTAAAAAATGGCAATATTACCAAAAGCAATCTACAGATTCAATGCAATCTCTATCAAAATCCCAGTAAAATTCTTAATAGACCTCGAAAGAACAATACTCAACTTCATATGGAAAAGCAAAAAGCCCAGGATAACCAAAACAATCCTGTACAATAAAGGAACTCTGGTGTCATCACAATCCCTGACTTCAAACTCTACTACAGAGTTACAGTACTAAAAACAGCCTGGAATTGGCACTAAAAACATGTAGCAGGATCAAAGGAACCGAATCAAAGATCTGGATATCAATTCACACACTTATGGACACCTGGTTTTTGACAAATAAGCAAAAAAATATAAAATGAAAAAAGAAAGCATATTCAACAAATGGTGCTGGCAGAACTGGATACCAACATGTAGAAGAATGAAAATAGATCCATATCTATCACTATGTACAAAACCCATAACCAAATTGAATCAAAGACTTCAACATAAAACCAACCACACTTAACTTTATAGAAGAGAAAGTGAGACGTACACTTGAACTCATTGGCACAGGAAACCACTTCCTAAATATAACCCCAGTTGCATAGACATATAATAAATGGAACCTCCTGAAACTGAGAAGCTTTTGTAAAGCAAAGGACATGGCCAACAAGACAAAATGGAATGCACTCTTTAGAGATGGAGAGGAAGAATAGTTTACAGAGCTCACAGCAAGAAATCAGAGGGCCAAGCAGCAGCTTGGAAACAAGAACCAATGTGCACTGTGCAAAGTCATCTGAAGGCTTTGGTGAGTCTCTGTGCCACCTCCTGGCATGGAATATGCACCATGCAAAGGAGAACACGCCAGACTGGCAGACATGCAACTTTAGCAGGTCAGTATGAACTGTTGTGAGTATAAGCACCGCTGTGGCAATCTTTATCATGCAATTATGGGACATGGTATTTATATTCAGTCAAATAAGAAAAGTCCTGGTCAAAGTCATGTCCCTTGAGTATCAGGGTGAAGTTTTGTGGTGTCACAATTGAGAACCGAAGGCTGTAAAGAAAAGCTTGTACTTAGACAGCTCCATTTCCGGTTCTTACTATTGCCCTTTCCTCCACAGCGTCCTCTGTAATTCTGCTCCAAATGATCTGTCTGTTCAACAAGGAGTCTGGAAATAGACTTTTCCCCTACAACTTCACACTTAACAACTGTTATTCCCATGTTTGTTGACCTCTCACCCCTGACTGTACCTCACATTGTTGCCACCAATACTTTCAAGTTTCATCCAGTAGCTTGACTTTGCAAACAATTCTATAATAGTGCCATGAAGAAGATTCCTCTTTGTTTCCTCCCTGTTTCCTTCCTGGAAATGGGCCAACAACATATGACAGAAATCACTGAATAATTAACATGCATCATATTTATCAGAGGGCTCACACCTGCTTCCAAAATGATAGTGTGGCTCGCCCACAACCCCAACATTCTTTTCTAGTCTGAGAATCTATTTGATATCTGTCTCCATTTTATTATAGAAGAGAAGATTGTGTGATAGAGAGTTGTTTGGAGTTATAGAAAATGTGGGAATTCTGGTTTTTAGTTAATACAACTAAACTTTGTTGTTACTCAAGATTCCTTAATCCCTCTGTATGCTAAACTTCTATCCTTCTCAACAAGTTAACTATGCACAACTTCCTTCTGAAAGCCTACACCTCACTTTCCAGGGTGTCCGTTTCAGTGTTCTTGAAATCCAGGACACTTCTATTGCGATCTTGTTTGTAAATATTTTACAATTTTTTTTCATCACAAACTTCTAAATTTCTGTCTCTGAGAACTTCAAACCTGGGAACTATACATTGATATCTTCAAATAAGGAACTCAGAAAGGACTGCCCCAAATGTTTTTCAGGGAGAAGTGTGTATATTAAAATGTACTTGGTGCTTTGCATATTTCTGTAGAAAATAAGCAAATGGCTTAGGGCACTACCTTGAAAAAAATGGATGAAAGCCCACAAGGTTTCTAATGAGCTAAATATGAAAAATTGAAATGGATCCTGTAATTTACAGTCTAATTAAAAGTATTATGGATTAATTGATGTTCTCTTAATTAAACAAATTGTCATGTTTTTCTTTAAGTGGGCAATAAATAATAGGTAAATCCTTATTTTATTCTTTCCAGTGATGGTTGTTTATTGCCATGTGATAAATTACTCTTAGTGGCTTCGAACATCAACAATCATGCTGTAGCTTATTATCTGAGGGCTACAAACTTGACCAGGACCACAGTGGGTAGTACTGACCTAGAGTCTCTCATGAAATCGCTGTCAGACAATGTTTGGTGCTTTAAGTTGGAAAACGGAAACGTCTAAGGGCTGGCCAAATAGGCCTGTCTGTCCCCCTCCCTCTCCATCTCCATATCCCTCTCTCATCACATAGACCCAGAATAGCTCCATTTTCTCCAAACATGTAAATTAATTTGGTCTTTCACCGAACTCTAATGACTTCTGTGTAGTTAAACTGCTTAAATGTCAGCATCTAGGGGCTCCAGCATGACTATGTGGTGAAGAAGAAAGAGGCCTTTCCATAACTAGGCCAGTTTTCAATGCATTTGAGAAGAGGATGTGGACCCCACCTCCCAGCTCAGGCTGTGGACCCAATGGTTTGGTGCTATGTGTAAAAGCCTGCACATCCTACAAGTTACCTGAGTTATTCTCACATTCAAAATGCATCCACTTTTCTCTAATAGTCTCCACAAGTTTGGGCTCATTACTATATCGGGATCAAGTCTCAGACTGAGGATCTCATTAGAGATGTGCACAAAGTTCCTAGGCTTGGTTTCCTTGGATACATCACCTCAGGTACAGTTCTGCTCCATTTTAAGATGTGAGAACCAAACTAAAAATTCTTCACGTCTGAAAGAAAAAAATATCAGCTCAGGACCCTCACGACCAAGTTCTCAGCACGAAAGAAATTTATTTGCCCCAAGGGGCCAGAGGACAGAGAATAAGAGACTAAGAAAGAAAATAGAGGGTGAGGGAGAAGGTGAAGAGAACAGGGGAAAGGAGTCAGAGTTATTTGTCCTGGATGGACAAAGGACTGCCTCTGGATGGAGAGGAGACGGGCCTGGCCCATAGGCAAAAAGCAGTTTATAAATGTAAAATGGGAAACCCTGCTCTGGGATGAAGTGTTTAATTTTAATTGTGCATGATAATTAGGTGATCCAATGGTAGGGGAGAGGTTATGGCTAGAATTCAATACTTTGATAGCTGAACCTTGGCAGTTGACCTCAGAAAGAGGAAGTGGCCAAATAAGGGAATGAACCTAGGAGACTAGCTTCAGGAATGCAATCTATGGTTCAGCAGGGCAGAGAAAAAAGGGGAGAAGGACAAGGCTGCCAAAGCCCCATGCTCGAGTTGACTAGCTTTCCTTTATCTTCCTCATATTGTGCCACTTCACAAAAATCATGTTGCGTAGATATTTTTCTCAATTAAAAAATAGTTCTTAAAGTCATTGTGATACATATTACAGACAAGAATCTACAATGGGAGAAGTGGGAGAATCAAGGTCTCCGAAACAAGGTAGCTTTGAAAACTAACTGGGCACAGTTGGTTAGGAGCAAATGTTGCTACTTGGCTGGTTCCCTGGGATTCTTAGCTCCTCCTGCAGCACCCTGGATCTATTACTTTACACACTTCTTGCTTTACCCTCAGCAAGAAGGTTGTGTGATCATCTGATCATTTCTTGACTGTTTTATCCATACAGAAAGTAGAGGAATGGATGTATTTTGCATGTTATATTGTTATATACTCTTTGCCCCATCTGTTCACACTGGCAAAATTATTTAAAAACAATGTGTGATTTTTATGTTCCCTCCTATTTATCCCATCAGACAGAGACAAAATTCACAAATCTATTGAAGATAAATTGTATTCTTCCTTAAGATCCACTCAAAAGGGTCTCACAGATCCCATTCTTCTGTAGGAGAATCTCTGTCCAATTTTCTAATAGGAAAGGCATGTTCTTAAACTTAATTTCAAAAGATCAACATGATATATTAAGTACAATTTTTCTTAGATATTGAAGAAATATTACAGGCCTACCCTGAATTTGCTCTTTGCCTTAAGGTCATTTCTTAATTTGAGCAATGTAGCTTACAATTTTTGTCATCTAGGGAGACAAAGAATGATTTCATAATTCATAGTCACCTGATTTTTTTTCAAATTTTGCTTGAAAATACAATAATTAATTTTTAAAATTTTTCATCTATTCATGGATGTATCTTCAAGGTACAGGCACACTGCTTTAGCCATAGATACCCGTTCATGAGGAGCATCATTTATTTTCAATAATGCCGTAAGAGATTTATAAAGCATTTTTACCAACATTTCAATTTATCTTCTTTCTTGCAGATTCAAAGGCCATTTTTTTCCTACCTTTGTTAAGTCAGTGCCAATCTCCTCTACTCTGGTCTGTCATGCAACAATAGTCTCTTCAAGTCACACTTCTGCGCACCAAAGGAGTCAATTGCTAACACCAGTTGCTTTGGGTTTGCATTCCTTTCAAATTCCCATCACAAATTTTTGCTCTGATTTTCTGTTACTATGCACACACACACACACACACACACACACACACACACAATTGACTCACACTTAATGGATGGCTAATATAAGGATCATTTTGGGGGTTCAGCAATTTCTGAAGGGAACATTTATATCTATGCACATGAATGTTTGTAAATATCGTTGAAGACAACTAAGGAAGATAGTAGAAAGTTAGAGTGTGTGTAGTGGGAGGGGGAGGTTGTATATCAAGAAAACTTGTTCAATCTTTTTTTTTTTTCATACATTGTTTTGTTTTATTTTTTCCATTCAAGAACATAATTAAAGATAAAAAAAATTTTTTTTTTCCTTTCTTCCCCTTCTCCCGGTCCCCTCCCACTACCCCCCACCCCTCCTCCCTCCCCCTTCTTCCTTGAAAGAGGGCATGGTGCCCTGCCCTGTTGGAAGTCCAAGGCCCACCCCCATCCCTCCTGGCCTAG
>PVIU01017083.1:0-16202 GCA_004026605.1 Ondatra zibethicus
AAAAAAAAAAGCTTTACATTTCTCTATATTCTATCCCAGAAGGCAATTATGAACAGCACTCATTCCCTGGTGACAGACAGTCAGCTCACCAAGGCAGGATCGTCATGTTTGTAGAGTGTCACCGCAGGGACGGCTGGCAAACCTAGCCACGGGCCAGGAGTCAGTGTCATGCTGTCACATTTGGTTGCAGCCTACCGAGAAGAGAGGATTGGGCATTAGGTAACCAGAGGACAGGAAAACACAGTCCCTCCTGTAGTTGTGAAAACTGCAGGAAATCCACCAGACTGAACAGACTAAGCTCCTTCTTATCACCACCAATATTCAATAAACCAACAACATACCAGCACAGACGAGGAGACATAACCTAGAGCCAATGTTGCCAGATTCACACTGTAAAAAAAAGCACCAGTCTAAGAACAAATTAGTTAATGTTACTTATTTCCTAAGCAGGTACTCTACAAGAGAAAGAACCAACTGTGCTGTCATAAGGCAACATGTGACCATCTCCACCTATGTCTTTTGTTTCATTAGCATTCGTTAAAGCAAAAGATGGGAACTACAAAAATTCTAACGTTTCAAAATACACTTTTAATAGGAACATGCTTTAGGGGCTATCTCTGCTTATTAGGACAATGCACACACTATTCTGTAATTTTTATGGCCACTCTTCCTCAGTCACTGTTCTTTTTGTAGAGGTGAGATAAAGGATCCTTATCTTGGACAATGAGGTGACATGGGAATCTGGCTGCCCTGCACCTGCTCCTTCTCTCCCTGAAGACACCCAGGGCCCTTCTATCAAATCACCCTATCACCTTTACCAAACTATGAGCTCAGGTGGAGTCACTTACCCACTTTAGAGGTGTTCAAAACACCTCAACTATCAGACGAACTCATGGAACATGAAGCTGGAAAGGTGGTTAGGATTTCTGCAGTTACTTTTTACCATAATAGGAAATGTCTCTCCATAAGCCAAAATATAGGAAATAAAGTCAAGTGATCATGACTAGGAAGAAGTCGAGAGGAGTGTATGGAATTCTGGTTGACACCATGCTTGGCGCCAGTCCTAATACTGGTCTTTTCAGATGTACAAAGCAATAAAATCTCCTTTTCATTTAGTCAGTTTTGGTAATTCTGTCATGTGTAATCCAAGCCTTTAATGATAAATATTGGTCTGGGTGTCCACTCTCCATGAAGACCAACATGGAATTGACCTTTACCAGTACTTACCCTTCAACATGGAGCCAGATGTCATACTGCTCACAGAGCTCCTTCAAACGTCCAATCTTGTCTGTGTGTCCAACTCCTGCAGATCCTATAAAATAAACAGGAACACTAAAAAGCAGCCCAGTGCCTTCTGACTCTTTACAGTGAGGGAATTTTCATACAGCCACGCAGCATTTCCACACAGGACGGAAGCAGCACTGCACCCCGACCTTGAAATCTACCTTGTGGAATGACTTCAAATTAACATTTGCAAGTTGGTTTGTGTAAGTTTTGAAAAATGTGCCTTCTTCTTTGTAAGTATTTAATTTTAAACTGAAGTTATGTATGGGCTTTTTAAATCAATAGACCTGTTAAGTCATGGGAAACTGCCAAGTCTGCCATCAAGACCGTGGAACTGTTGGTTTATGCCTGCATTCTATCAGTGTTCTCTTTAGAAACTTCAAAGCTCTGTCCACAAGTGCTTATAACTATTTTCTCTTTCAGAATACATCTTGTCAGTGTGAACTATTTTACACTTACTATTCTAGGTAGACTACTTTTGTTGACATTTGCTCAAGATATCCTTTCTCACTGATTTATCTCAACATCCTGAGTTATTTTGATTTAGGTATCTCCTTTATAAAAATGTAACATGAGTCTGGGTTTTTATCACACGTTAGGTTCTCTGTTATTATAAAAGATATATTTTGTAAACTACTTAAACATAAACCAAAGACTTGGAGCTCATTCCTCAATAGTTTGCTCTATAGACTTACTGAGCACACTCCAGTAAAACATGCAGTCATGTATTCCCCCAAATGTCCTAAATTTTCAGTTAATAAAAGCCCAACTAGTAAGAACTTCTACATCCTCACCATGGTCTTAACAAACCCATCTTTAAAAAAAAGGTAATGTAGGCTGGCAGTGTAGCTTAGTTGGTATAGTGTTTGCTTAGCATATAGAGAACTGTAGAACAGCTCCCTAGCACCATATAAAGTAGGCATAGTGGCACATGCTTGTAATCCTAGCACTAAGATCAAAAGTTAAGGGTCATCCTTGGCTACCAGAGTTAAAGGCCAGCATGAGATACATGGGATTTGTATCTGAAAAAAGGGTTGGAAAACTGGGGAGATGGTCAAGTAAAGTGCCTGTCCCAAAGCATGAAGACCTGAGTTCAATCCCGAACTCATGTTAAAAACCACACATGATGGCAGCACATCCCAGTGGGAGGCAGAGATAGGCAGACACTTGGGCCCTGATGGCCAGGCAGCCTAGCATTACCTGAAGCTCCAGGCCAGTGAAAGACCCTTTCTAAACAAAGATTGTACCCAAGGCACACACCACACACACACAACCCCTGCCCCCCGCCCAGGGTCTTACTATGTAACCCTGTCTAGAGCTCAGTATGCATATCAGGTTGGCCTCAAACTCACACAAGTGCTGGGATTAAAGGTGTGTGACACTATGCTTGACATATCCCAAACTTTAAAAAAAAATACCTTTTCTTTATTCTTTAAAATTTGGTTCTGTTTTTTGAGACTGGGTCTCTGTCTATGTAGCTATGTACACCAGGCATTGCTATGGATACCAAGCCTCCAGGACCAGGATGACTGTCATGTACACCACACATTTAGGTCACTAAATTAAACACTTGACTGTAATACTTCTATTCAGGTGCAAGTACAGAGCTGTGTTTTTGGTATTGTCTGTTTTGGGGGCATGTATTCAGGGAAGAAAAATGGGTCACAATGGGAGGTCACTTAGTCACATGCTAATAGTCTATAAAGTGACTGAATATGAGTCAATTTGTGAGTCAGGCAGGAAGCAACAGTTTTCCAGTGGCAATAAGGTGGATATTTAAGTGTTTTTTTTTTTGTAGGAAGCTTGATTAAAATATAATTCATTTGCAATAAGCCCATTATCATAAATGCATAGTTCAGCCAGGCAGTGGTGACACCTTTAATCCCAGCACTCAGGAGGCAGGGGCAGGCAGATCTCTGTGAGTTCAAGGCCAGCGTGGTCTAGAGAGCAGAGCAAGTTCCAGGACAGCTAGGGCTGTTACACAGAGAAACCCTCTCAAAAAACAAACAAACAAACAAAAACCAAAACAAAAAAGGAAAGTACAGCTAGGTGAAAATTGATTAATGTGTAACTAATGTCACAATCGATACTGTTTCTCTTACCTTAAAAGTCCCCTCCTCTCTGTAGCCACTCTCCTCCTAACTCAAGACCCAGGAACCCTGACTTATTCTTGCCACTCAAGTCTTCTTTCCTAAGGTGTCCAATCAATACATACTGCATGAGACTCTTTGTGCATCAGCATGCTTTTTGAAACTCCTCCACCCCGCAGTAGGCATCAACACTTCGTACTTACTGATTAGTGTTTACTATAGGCGTATGCCCCGATTTGCTCATCTACTCACCATGTGAAAAACTTTCAAGTTATCTTGTTAGTGAACAAACACATGCACACGTTTTTGTGTGTGGAGATCATTTCATTTCTCCTTAATAAACCACAGTAGTGGGATGAGTGAGTTACAGAGATTTGCATTTGGCTCTCTGAGAAACAGCTCAAGGGATTTACAGAATGGCTGCAATATTTTATATTTCCATGTTGTGTAACAGTCTCTTCCGAGATTGAAACATTCTATCCTTCAGAAAAGCTCCTTAAGCAAAAAGGTAAACCACTCAAAAGAGCCTCAGGGAGTCCCTGAAACTGACATGATTCACTAGGCCCTTCCCTGCCAGAGTAAGCATTTAAAGTTGAGAGTGCCTCTCAGAAAAGCAGAGCCAAACTGCAAAAGAAGACTCGGACAAGCAAAACAGCAAAGATGTCTCTACCAGCCAAGCCACCTAGAAGAGGTTTAGCTCAACTGAGGCACCTGTAAAGGACAAACCTGTGATGATTCATATTAAAGTTTAGATTTACTATGGTTGAGAAACCAAAAAGCAAGACATGCTTCTAACATGTAAGTCCCTAGCAGCCCACACCTTTTCCCTCCACAGACACTGAATACTATTCTTAAATTTACTGAGCTTGTAAAATTTGCTGTTCTTGCAAAATAACAGGCTTAAGGCTAACTGCTATTTCTGCTTTTGTAATCAAATCAACTTGTTTATTCTGCTCAAAAAGAGGACAACTGCAAGACATATGTTAAAATAAGACCCTGCCTATACATAGGCAGAATACATGTAATCTTGTGAGGGTTGCCTTTATAAACCCTGAGCTGACATGGATAGCTGCTGCGCCTGAAGCGCGCTCTTGGTTGAAGCCCTGGTGCCATGATCATCTAGCACCATTATTTTTTTTTTTTCGCTTTGTTTTGCTTGGTTTTGGTTTTTTGAAACAGGGTTTCTCTGTTTAGCCTTGCTATCCTGGGACTCAAACTGTAGACAAAGCTAGCCTTGAACTCAGAGATCCACCTGCCTCTGCCTCCCGAGTGCAGGGATTGAGTGCACCACCACGCCTCAGCACCAGTATTTAGAAAAGCCTCTTATTAAAATTTATCGATGGTCACTGTGAATCTGAGTGACCCCAGACCCATAACCTGTTGAACTGTCTGCAGGCTGTGCAGTGTGTTCTAAGTTCCTAGCCTTGTGAGCTATTATCCATGCTGGGATGGGCTTTGGTGATGGAGCCATCTTTGAATCATTTCTGCCCGTCACTAACCCTAGTCAGTTTGGACTTTGATGATTCCTGTACTTTGGTCTGTAGTGGGATCCTTATCTGGGGTGAGTTAGACATATGTGTTTTGTCTCCCCAGGAAAACTTTTGTCACATATCCTACCAGGAATGTATGTAGCTGCTGGATAGATCCTTATCAACATTAGGCACTTTTTGCCCCAGCAGTGGGTCAGAGCCAGGATCTTAGGCATAGCAGACAAACATTCCATTACTGCACTACATCTCAGCTCTCACATGGTTTTATTATTTTATATTTTTGAGACTGCCTAGTCCCGAACTCACTATACAGACAACCCCGAACTTCAAACTGTTTGCCTATACCTCCAGAATGCTGGAATTACAGCATGAGCCACCCACATTTGGTTCACTTATACTTAAGGATCAAACCCAGAGCTTTGAACACACTAACAAGCACTCTACCAACTCACTGAACTACATTCCAGACCTTACTGTGGTTTCTCCATTTAGTCCAGACTGACCTTGACTTTTGATCTTCACGCATTAGCCTCTGAAGTGCTGGGATTACAAACTATGATCTAAGTGTGTACCAACATATGCAGCTGAACTGTACTGTTTTAATGCTACTGATATCAAACATCTTTTCAAGTATTTATATGCCCTTTGGTAAAGTATCCATCCAAATGCAGTTCATTTTAAAGCTGTCTCTCACCTTATTGCAATGGGGCCCCAGACCTTAGCACAACTGACTCCATGATGAATGTGCCATTCAGACTGTAAAACACAGCAGCCCATAGATAGCACCAACTGCCAAAACTAAAACAAAGACCTAACCCATCAAAGTCCACACAGTTCTGGGAAAGTCTCTAAATGTACAAACCTTGCTTTTTTAGCGTCTATAGTTCTGGTTAACTATTCTTTTAACTAAAATAGGTCAATCCAGAACATGGTTTTTATGCTTAAAGGCTCACCCGATAAAGGTGAGAAAGGTGAGCTATACTAGGATCCTGAACATCCAGTGTAGTTTCTGGTTGGCTAATTAAGACTTTCCAGGGCTTAAACCCATGTCCTAACAGTCTTCTCTGGTGAATACCCTACAACACTTACTACGAACTGCAACATAACTTTACATATTTTAGATATAAGTCATTTGCCCGAAAAAGTGTTTTGAAATACTTCTCCCAGCCTACCACTTGCTTTTCATTTCTTCTTTTTTTGTTTGTGTTTTGTTTTTGTTTTTCAAGACAAGGTTTCTCTGTGAAACAGCCTTGGGTATTCTGCAACTCACTTTGCAGACCAGGCTGGCCTGGAACTCAAAGAGATCTGTCTACCTCTGCCTCCTGAGTGCAGTGCTGGGATTAAAGGCGTGAGGTTCCATGCTGCTTTTCATTTCTTAATAGGGCCTTTTATTTTTCTTTGTTTGTTTGAGACAGGGTCTATTATGTAGCTATATCTTGCTATGCAAACCAGGCCAGCCTTAAGCACCTCTAGTGCTGGAATGAGTAACCATCATAACAGCTCCAAAGGTCTCAAACAACAAACGCTTCTTGCTGCTGGGGACTGAATCCAGAGCCTTGTACTTGCCTAGCACAAGGTATCCCAAATCAAGATTTTATTATTATTTTTTGGTTTTGTATGTTTTGAGGTCAGACCTTGCTATGTAGCCTTGGCTGTCCTGGAACTTGATACGCAGAGATTGTGAAAGGGCTTTTTCAGGGAGAAATGACTTAAGAGACACAGCCTATACATCTGAGCCTTCTTAAACTTCTTTCAGAAATATGCTATACTTTGCAGTGCACAGATATTACACATATTTTTAAAATTTACTCATGAAGTTTTCTTAAAAATTTTTATTAGCCTGTGTATAAACATGTGAAATGTGTGGGGGCACACACAGTCCATGGTACCTATGTGGAAGCCAGAGGATAACTTTGGAATTGGTTCTCTCTTTCTACCTTTCTGTGAGTTTAGGGAATTATCAGGTATTACTGGCTTTGTGGGTCAACTTGACATGTTAAGAGTCATCAGAGGAAGGAGCCTCACTTGAGGAAATGCCTTAATGATATCCAGCAGCAGGGCATTTTCTCAATTAGTGATCAATGGATGAGGGCCCGGCCCATGCTGAGGGGGCCATCCTTGGGCTGCTGGTCCTGGGTCTATAAGAAGGTGAGCTGAATAAGCCATGGGATGCAAGCCAGTAAGCAGCTCCTCTCCATGGCTTCCACATCAGCTCCTGCATCCAGGTTCCTGCATTTGAGTTCCTGTTCTGACTTCCTTCAGCAATGCTGAAGTATAAGCCAAATAAACCCTTTCTTCCCCAACTTGCCTTTTGTTCACGGTATTTTGTCACAGCAATAGAAGTCCTAACTAAGATATCAGGTATACATCACCAGGCTGTAATCATCTTTCCCTGCTAAGTCATATTGCTGCCCCATTTTTATGCTTTCTGATGCTATTATAAAAGACATTTTAAATTCAATTTCTTATTTATTACATTTATTTTGTGTGTATGTGTAGACACATGTCACAGAGTGTAATGAAGTCAGAGAACAACTTACAGGACTCCGTTCTTTCACCATGAGATGAAACTCAGGTCATTTGATTTGGTGGCAAGCATCTTTATCAACTGTGAGCCATCTTGTTGGCCTTAAATTCAATTTCTTTTTTTTTTTCAATTTTTTATTTTTCCATTCAAAAATTGACCCTTCCTCCCCTTCTCCTATTCCCCTCCCGCCCCCCCACTAACCCTCCTCCCTCCCGCTCCATCCTTAAGAGAGGGCAGGGTACCCTGCCCTGTGGGAAGTCCAAGGCCCTGCCACCCTCCATCCCGGCCTAGGAAGGTGTGCATCCAAGTAAACTAGGGTCCCAAAAAGCCAATTGTTTATTGCTAGATAGAAATCTAGAAACCTTATTAGGTTCATGAATCAGTTCCAGGAGTTTTTCTTTAGTTTCCATAAGAGTGTGTCACTCCTTGATGGGGCCTGGTGTTTTACTTCTTACAAGGCCAAGGCAGGATTACTATGAATTCCTGGCCAGCCTAGGCTAAAGAACTGAGACTTCATCTTGATAAAACACTGCAAACAAGACCCTGTCTCTTTGGCTAAGCACTCAGTGCCCTTGTACATACTAGGTTATGATACCTACCAGCACTTGCAACAAGCAGCAAGGGCAGTCTTCCTCTTTCTATGTCATCTTTGATCAGTTTCTCAAGAAAGGCAATGTCCTAGGACCAACAAACAAACCACAGAAATGTGAGCCAATCAGTATATAAAGTATACACTGAAAAATTATGACTGTGTGTGTGTGGTGTGTATACATGCACATGCATGTATGGATGGATGGATACTAGAACACATTTGTGTATGAAGGCCAAAGGTCCACCTCAGTGCTCTTCCTCAAGAGCAATTCAGCTTGTTTTGAGACAGGGTCTCTCACTGATCGGCCCAGGGATTAACCTGTAGTGATATTTTGTTTGTGTTTTAACAAATAAAGCTTGCCTGAAAGTGCAGAGCTAAGCCCCTAGAGGCCAGGGAGTGGTGGCACACACCTTTAACCCCAGGACTTAGGAGACAAAGGAAAAAGGATCTGTTAGTTCAAGGTCACCCTGGGCTAGACTGAATCTGTCCAAAAGAGAAACAGAGCTCGCACAAAGGTGATCCCAGCACTTGGGATCACACATCTTTAATGCCAGCACTAGGGAGGTGGAGACAGGGGCAATATGGCTAGGCAGAGAGAGGAATATAAAGTTGGAAGAGACAGAAGCTCAGATGTAGTCTGAGGTTTGGTGGAGACAGATGAGTCTGGAGATGCAGTCTGAGGACAGGGCTGCCCCTTTTTGTCTGAATTCTCTACTGGCTATCTGCACTGCTTCTCTGATCTCTCAGCTTTCACCCCCTAATATCTGACTCTGGGTTTTTATTAAGAACAATTAGAATTTGTACTGCATCAATCTGACTCCACCTCCCCAGCAATAGGATTGATTACAAGCACGAACCACTATACCTGGCCTGAATTCTGGTTGTTTTGAGACAGTGTCTCACTCTATGACTCTAGCTGGCCTGAAACTTGCTATGTAAACCAGGTTGGCTTTGAACTCCTAGAGATCCACATGCTCTGCTGCTCAAGTGCTGGGATTAAGAGTGAGAGGACTAAAGACATGTGACAGCACACTCAGCTAAATTCCTTATTTTTAAACAACTACAATATTAGTGAGTTCTAGGAACTGAAATCAGGTTTTCATGTCTTCACCCAGCAGGCTCATGCAACCCAGGCTGGCCCTGAAGTTCTCATTCTGTTTCACCTCATCCCGGTGTGCAGCATGTTTGGTTTTATGTGATACTATGGCTCAAACCCAGGGCTCTATGCATGTTAGGAAGAACTCCACCTAAGCTAATGCCCAGTGAAAAATTATGAATACTAAAAGCACAGATGAATCAAAATAAATAACTCAAGAAATTTTTTCATGTTAAGATAACTATTTAGTCTTGAATTTCAGACTTAAAACATTAAAATATATTCAGTCTTATTAACATATATAAGAAAAGTATTTTGAAACCTCTGTATGCTATCAGGACAAAATGCATATTAGAAGCACTCAAAAAACATTATAGTTTTCTTGTGATTTACAGAACTGAGAGTTCTGAACTCTTTTTTATTTGAGGCAGGGTACAGCCCTGCTGATCTGGAACTTGCTATGTGGAAATTCACTTGCCTTTGGCTCACCAGTGCTGGGATTAAAGGTATGTGCCACCACCCCTCGCTTGAATTCCTCTGTTTAAAAGACTACTCCTAGAATATTAATAAGTGTTCACCTGAATGACATTTACAACCTTTCCAAGAAGAGACCTTAACCTTTCTTTGGTATCATTGAGTGATTTATTTTCTCCTATTATTAATATTAAAGATTCTAAAGTATTCATCCTATAGAAATTTCATAGTATTCAAAATTTTTTTTGTTGTTTTTTGGGCTTTTTTTTGAGACAGGGTTTTTCTATGTAGCTTTGATGCCTGTTCTGGAGCTAGCTCTTGTAGACCAGGCTGACTTTGAACTCACAGATATCTGCCTGCCTCTGCCACCTGAGTGCTGGGATTAAAGGCATGCACCACCACCGCCCAGCATATTCAAATTTTTATTAACAATTTTTGCTTTCCATAATCATAGACAACAAAATCAATTTTTCTTATAGACTAATTAGAAAAATTAAAAGAGATTAAAGGGCCGGGCAATAGTGGCATATGCCTTTAATCACAGCATTTGGGAAGCAGAGGCAGGTGGATCTCTTTGAGTTCGAGGCCAGCCTGGTCTACAAGAGCTAGTTCCAGGACAGGCTCCAAAACTACAGAGAAACCCTGTCTTGAAAAACCAAAGAAAGAGAGAGAAAGAGAGAGAGAGAGAGTAAAGGTAAAAACTGTACATATGCAAGACCAATACTCCTAGTTTTAAACATTTGCATTTAAAGAAAACACTCTCTCATTCCCACAGAAACAGACAAGAAAACTATTTTGAAAATTGAAATGAAGAATCTCAGAGTTTATCCCTTTTCTTCTGTCTTCAGTATCAAGATGTTTATCTCTTACATGGGTAAAAAATGATCACAACTCAACCCTAAGATTACATTGAAGGACTTCATTCCAAAATCTGTCTCTTCACATTGCAGGAAGATCACAATTCTGAGGTCAGCCTGGGCTTCCCAGGAAGATCTTAACAAATCAAAAAATGAAAAAAGATCTGCCCACTCAAATCCAGATAGTAGTGATGACTAGCTAGAACTCTGAGCTTGAACAAATGTTTCATGCTTACTTAGGATGAATGATGATGAAAGGCTGGAGAGAGCACATTCTCAGCATACAAGGGGCCCAAATACCAAATAACCTCCCTCCCATCGCCCCAAGAGAAGCAGGTGGTGAAGTAACACCCAACTCCTTTAGAGCTGCACAGGCCAGCCTTCCTTCAAATGCCAAGTGCACACTGTACCACAGTGGGAGAACTGAAGCAACTAACAGATAGGAGTAATTATCTGAGGCCAGCAAACAGAACCTCAGATAAAAGAAAGAAATGGTTTCAAAATCCAATTCTATTATTACCATAGAAACCCCAAACCAAGTACTGACCATCTGATGCTGAGATCCAAACATAGTATTACAGGGCACACGGCACAAGCAGGGCAGGGGTAAACCAAGCTGCAAAAAGAAGCACACTATTTACTTCTGATGGCGAGAGACTCAACAAAGACAAGCCAAAATTATTCCTTAAAAACAGAATCTCAGTGAGGCATAATAGAGTATGTCTATTATCTTATTTCTGAGGCTGGAGATCACATGTGTGAAGTCAGCTTGGGCTACACAGTTAGACCCTACCTTTAAAATTTAAAAGAAAAACCTGGGCAGTAGTGGCGCATGCCTTTAATCCCAGCACTTGAGAGGCAGAGGCAGGCAGATCTCTGTAAGTTTGAGGCCAGCCTGCATCCTGTGAAGTGGGATTCCCCTCTTTATTCTGTGAATATCATTTGTTAATAAAGAAACTGTCTCAGGCCTGCACAGGGAATAGAGGTGAGGGAGGGGAACTAAACTGAATGTTGGGAGAAAGGAGGAGGAGTTAGGAAGAAGCCATGGAGCTGCCGCTGGAGACAGACATGCTGAAACTTTGCTGGTAGTCCACAACCTCATAGTGATGCACAGATTAATGGAGATGGGTTAAATTAAAATGTAAAAGCTAGCCAATAAGAAGCCAGAGCTAATGGGCCAAGCAGTGATTTAATTAATACAGTTTCTGTGTGGTTATTTCGAGAGTCTGGGCACTGGGAAGCAAACAAGCAGCCTTCCTACTACAAGCCTGGTCCACAAAGCAAGTTCCAGGACAGGCTCCAAAGTTACACAGAGAAAAACCAACAAGAAAAAGATTTAAAATAACAACAAAACAACAAGAAGTATGCCAGTGTATCAGGCTTTCTTATATGAGCTCTAGTGAACAAACCCATCCTGCCAACCCACAGTGCTGCATTGTTTTTATAACAAAAAAAGCATATAAATAATCTTTTTTCTCAACTTGACACAAATAGCAGCTGGAAAAATGCATCTACATGCTTGAAATGTTTAAAAAATAGAGGGGTTTGAGAGATGGCTCAGTGGTTACAAATACTTGTTATTGGAGGATATGAGTTTGGTTCCCAGCACCCACATCCGGTGGCTTACGACCACCTGCAACTCAGCTCCAGACCTCCACAGACACCAGTATACATGTGATATACACTTACAGACATACATACATACATAAAAACATCTTTTTTAAAAAGTTTAAAAGGTTGGGTAGTAGTGGTGCATACCTTCAATCCCAGCACTTGGAAGGCAGAGGTAGGTGGATCTCCGTGTGTTCAAGACCAATCTGGTCTACAAAGTGAATTCTAGGACAGTTAGGACTGTTACACAGAAAACCCTGTCTCAACACCCCCCCCACCACACACACACACACACACACACACACACAAAAAGAAAATAAAAAAACCCCAAACAAACAAAAACGGTCTAAAAAAATAAAGCACTGAGCAGTGGTGGTGCACACCTTTAATCCCAGCACTAGGGAGGCAGAAGCAGGCGGATCTCTGTGAGTTCAAGGCCAGCCTGGTCTACAAGAGCTAGTTCCAGGACAGGCTCCAAAGCTACAGAGAAACCCTGTCTTGGAAAACCAGAAATAAAATGAAGCACTGGGGCTGCAGGAGTAGCTCAGCGTGTACCGGCCCTGCTTAGCATGTGTGAGGCCTTGGGTCTGAGCTCTAGCAGTATAAATCAAAAACAAGACATGATGTGGGATTCCCCTCTATATGCTGTAAATGTGTTTTGTTACTATTGGTTAATAAAGAAGCCGCTTTGGGCCTAGGGCAGCGGCAGCACAGAATAGAGCAAGACAGGAATTCCAAGTAGAGATAGAGGGACAAAAGAAGGCGGAGTCAGAGGGACACCATGTAGCTGCTGAGACAGAAGCCAGAACCTTACCAGTAAATCACAAGCCTCCTGGCAACACAGAAAAGGGTTAATTTAAGATGTAAGCGTTAGTTAATAAGAAGCCTAAGCTAATAGGTCAAGCAATGTTATTATTAATATAGTTTCTGTGTAATTATTTCGGGTCTGGGTGGCCAGGAAACAAACGAGCAGCCTCTGCCTACAAAGCCACATGACAACTTTGTTAAAATATCTATCTTTGGGGGATGGGGCGATGGGTCAGGTGTGAAGAGCACTTAATGATCTGTGTTTGGTTCCTGACAGTCATACTGAGATGTTCACAATCACCTGTAATACCAATTCTAGGGCATGTGATGCCCTCTTTTGGTGTCTGTAGGAACCTGCATAAATGTAATGCAGATACAAATGTGTATGCACATACACGTACACACAAATAAAAATAAAATAGTATGCATTTATCTTTGGGACTGGGGAGATGGCTTAGAGACAAAACACTTGTTATACAAATGTAAGGACTACAGTTTGAATCCCCAGAAACTTATGTAAATGCCAGGTGGGAGTAGTCATTCACTTGTAATTCTAGTTCTGGAAGGCAGAGTCAGGGAATCTGCAGAACAAGCTCTGGATTTGACTAAAAGACCCTGACTCAATGAATGAGAAAGAAGAATATTTGAGGCTGACTCCTTGACATCAACCCTGAGCCTCCATGAATACATATGTACCTACTCCACACAGACATATAAAAATATGCACACATTTACACATGAAGAAATGGGGGTGTTAACAACAACCACCACCTGCTTTTTATCTTACCTGATTACAGAGGTATTGGCCCAGGCCAGGTCTAGCAGCAGCACTAAGATATATGACAGGCTTTTTGTTATATAACACGTCGAATCCATCCACTACAAAGTCTTCATAGCGAGAATGAATGGCAAGCCTACAGATCTTAGCAAGTCCTTCTCTCTCTTCCTCATGGAAGTAAGTGCATCCATTTTCATACCTATTAAGAGATCTCATATGTTAATGTACTTTTTTAATTTTTAAAAAGGTTTTTATGTGTGTTTGTTTGCATGTATGTGTGTAGTGTCCAAAGAGGCCAGAAGAGTCATCAGAGCCCCAGAACTGGAGTTACAGATGGTTGTGAACAACCATATGGGTTGCTGGGAATCAAACCTAGGTTTTTCTAGAAGAGCAGCAGCCAGTGCTCTCTTCACTAATCAGCCACCTCTCCAGCTGCATATTATTATACTCCTATTTCTAGTTAATTCTGATTTTTTTCATAAAAGCAATTTCATAAAATTTTATTTATGAATATATTTATGAAATATTATTTATTAAATTTTATTATACTCCTATTTCTAGTTAATTCTGATTTTTTTTCATAAAAGCAATTCTTTTCTCATAGACACTACTCCTATACAAGGCAGAGGGGACACAGTGAGGAACCCCTTTCCCTTTCATTTTCATTGTCTTGCTACTCACTGTAGTTGCAGGTTATAAAGGAGAGAAGCAAAGACCCAGCATCCACACCGAGCTCCAGAAACAAAATAGCAGAAATTATAGAAACAAAGACTAAAGTCCCCAGAAATAAGCCTGAAGACAATGGCTCTTGCTTGTTCCACGTAGGCCAGTGCCAAAGGCTGACACGACAGGAGTTTCAGCACTAAGACTGAAATAAAAGAAGCATTAACATGCTCACTTAATCCTCAAATGAAATAGCTATTTATGCTCTCACCACTTAATACAGAACAAAACCTAGGCCGGGCGGTGGTGGCTCACACCTTTAATCCCAGCACTTGGGAGGCAGAGGCAGGCGGATCTCTGTGAGTTCGAGGCCAGCCTGGTCTACAAGAGCTAGTTCCAGGACAGGCTCCAAAGCCACAGAGAAACCCTGTCTCGAAAAACCAAAAAGACAAAACCTAGGTATGGAGAGGTTAAACAACTGTTCCAAAGAGTCAAATCCATATGAAGCACCATAGAAACACTGCTCACAATCCATGTCTGATTCTGACTCACCCTTACCAGGAATTAAAAACTTGTAAGGCTGACTCAGGAGAGCACCTGCATGGCAGCTCATAACTATCCGTAACTCTAGTTTCAGGGGATTTGATGTCCTTTTTTGGCCTCCTTGGACATTGTACACATGTGATGCTTATTCATACATGCAGTCAAAATACATATACATGTGTAAAAAAAACATAGAGCTAAGTGTTGTGGCACTTGGGAGGAAGAGGTAGGCAGATCTCTGGGAGTTTGAAGCCAGATTGGTCTACACAGCAAGTTTCAGGATAGCCAGGCTACATAGATATCCTGTCACAAACAAACAAGTAAATCCAAAATTAAACAAACAAACACGTCTCCCTCATAATGCCTTTACCAGTAAATAAATGAATCCTTAAAAAACAACTACAACAAAATCTAGTTCATAACACCTTTACCTGAAAATCCGGCGCAGCCATAAGGTAGTGTCTGAAAGTATCCTGGTTGTAAGTTTTCTCAGCTTCTCTTTGTCCAGAGTTGAAATGTAAGCACCCAGACTATGACCCAACAAAGCCATGTGACCTTGTTCTCCAATATTCTGGATTCTGTTAATCAAAATCATTGGAGTATTAAGAACTGATTATCACTAAAGCATAGAAAAGGAAATAAAATTTAAACAGTATTTCACAGAAATTTGGCAGACTTTCAATTCACTTCATGTCCTACAGAGAAACTCAGACAAAAGTGTGTATGAGGTGATGAAAATTTGGAAATAAAAATACTTTTAAAATTGAGTTCTGAAAGATAAATATCCTTCTCTTTACTGACAATGCAAACTGCTCTTAAATTCTGTTAAAATATAGTTAAATATCAGCCTTAAGAGCTATGGAGGAGGGTGGGAAAGACGGCTCAGAAGTGTAAGAGCAGTAGCTACTCTTGCAGAGGACCTAAGTTCTGTTTCCAGCATGTGACACATGGTGGGTCACAGCCATGTGTAACTCCTATCCCAAGGGATCCAACAAACTCGTCTCATCTCTAAAGGCATCAGGCACACAAGTGGTGCACAGATACAGGCAGGGAAAACATCCATACACCAAAAATAATGATGATGGTGAACTGCAGAAGAAGGGTGATATAGCTCAGTTGTAGGTGCTGGCCTACATGGACATCCACACACATAGCATACACTCACAGACACATATAGATAAATGATTTTTTAAGTCTTAAAAAAGTCTGTTTTTTTTTTTTTAAGAACTTTTAAAAAAGGTTCTGAGGCTTGAACTTGAGACCTTGCCCATGCGAGGCAAGTGTTCTACCACTGAGCTACAAATAAGTCTTAAAACATAAAAAAAGACATTATCTAGTTTGTAAGAAAAATATTATGCTGAAATATCTAACCTTATATTTCTTACTCACT
>PVIU01017083.1:16302-43045 GCA_004026605.1 Ondatra zibethicus
TCTTTCTAGTCCTAACATCATAACAATGTCAGGGAAAAGCACATGGACGCCATGTCTTTCTAGTCCTAACATCATAACAATGTCAGGGAAAAGCACATGGACGCCATGTCTTTCTAGTACCTAACATCATAACAATGTTGTTGTTTGTTTTTTGTTTTGTTTTTGTTTCTGTTTTTTCGAGACAGGGTTTCTCTGTAGCTTTGGAGCCTGTCCTGGAACTAGCTCTTGTAGACCAGGCTGGCCTCGAACTCAGAGATGAGTGCTGGGATTGAAGGCGCGCACCATCACCAACCAGGCTCAATATAACTCTTAGTGAAATTATTACTCAATGAAATTTCTTTCTTGAGCCACTCATGAGAACGGAATCAGAACAGATTTTTTTTCCTCAGACAGTGTTTCTCTGTGTAGCCCTGGCTGTCCTGTAACTTGCTCTGTAGCCCAGGCTAGCCTCTAACTAACTCAGAGATCCACTTGCCACACTTCCCAAGTGCTGGGATCAAAGGCAAGTGCTACCACCATTTAGCCAAGACCAAACTTTCAAAGATAAACTGCCAACACTCCAGCATTACCGGGTGCTCTGGGGCTCCTCATCTTCATCTCCATGCATCAGATTTTGAACTAACTGGAGGATGCTTACCATATCTTGTCCACTGCAGAACAAAAAAAGAGTTAGGTGGGTGAAAAGAACACATATGCATGCCCCTCCCCTCCATCTCCCAACCATTTCCCTCATTCAAACTAACTTGAAGCTGTTTTTTGTTTTTTCCTTTATAAACATTTGGTAGCTAGCTACAAGAAAAACTGTTAAGAGCAGTTTATACATTTTCAACAACACTTAAATTATATAACTTTATCTAGTCTTTGACCAAATTATAAGTTTTATTTTTGAAAATATTTCCAGTCTTGTTCTAGCTATATTTCTATAATGGATCATTTCATTCTTGAAAAGCAGAGAATATTTAATAAGTATAAGAGACAGTCTTTGTAAACCGGGTGGTGGTAGCGCACACCTTTAATCCCAGCACTTGGGATGCAGAGGCAGGTGGATCTCTGTGAGTTCAAGGCCAGCCTCGTCTACAAGAGCTAGTTCCAGGAGAGGCAACAAAGCTACAGACAGCTACCCTGTCTAGGAAAGAAAAAAAAAAAAAAAAAGAGCCAGTCTTTGTAAAATGCAAGAAGGCCATAAAACAAACAAAAATTCTCTATTGACAAGACTCTGGAGTCTGGTCCACTTGAATCAACAGCCTTAAACATGTAATCATTTATTTCCAACTCTTATCCAAGTTGGAAAATTTGAGATCTGCTTAGAGTCTAAATAGAGTATAATAGACAAGACATGCTCACTATATGTGATGGAAACAGGGTAAAAATGTCAATGACTTCAACAGTATGAAATGGCAGGCAATTTATGGTGTATAAAATGTAAAAATATTAATAAGAATAGTACTGATAAAAATTTTCTCCTAAAAAAAAAGCAGCATATATGAACTCTAGGTTCAATCCCAAAGACCACAAAAATAGTAGCAAAAAATAAAAGAAACGCCTTCAAAACAATGCTCTAAAATCATCTCACCCAAGGTGCTAACCTGAAATGCTCTGACCCTTTAACACTGCAGAGGTGGGAAGAGTGGGAAAGCTGAAGCTCACTTGGCTGCTATCCATGGGACCTTGAGTGGGAGGTCCAAAGTGGCTGAGCCCAAGAGTTATAGAACGGAGAGAGATAATCAGACAGTGCCCGTAAAGCACTTAACTAGCTTCAAATACTAGACATTAACATTATTAAATATAGATACTCCTGACCACTGTTACAGTGTTTTTAATGTGCTGCCAGTCTGAGAATTCCAGATATTCTTGGAAGGTCTAGAGAAATTTTTGTGTAATTAGGAAAATAAACAAGTCCTTTTCCCTTTACACCTGGGATAGAAGATGGGACCTACTTCCTATTCTAAGTGGACTTCAAATCACCAGGATTCATGCTACAAGCAGGAACAACTGAAAACATGACACCTGGGAGTGCTAGGCATGATATTTGCTGTATGGCGTGATAACTTCCTCAATGCTTTCTTTTGTAATCTTGTACAATTTATATTCAGGTCAAAGAACAGTTCAAGGGAGTTGTACTGTTGACCTACGTGCAGTTTCCTGGTTATAAAATAAAAATGGTTTGTCTCAAGGAAGTTGGGCTGGGATTTTAATTGCAGATCATCTGCTAGCATCCTGTGAAAATGACAGCCAGGTATTTCTTTTTCACAAGTAGTTCAAACCACAAGGAGTTGATAAATTTGCTTTAGCTGCAAACAAATTATTCATTCCTGCAATGGTTAAAGCTGACATTTTCCTTTCATTTACTATAGTATGTGTTTTTCATTTTTGTTGTTTTTGAGACAAAGGTCTCTTATGTAGCCCTAGCTGTACTGGAACTCCATATGTAGACAAGTCGGGCCTTGAACTCAGAGATTTGCCTGCCTCTGTCTTCTGGGATTAAAGGCATACACCACTGCCTGGCTCATTTACTAGTATATAAAAATCATAAACTGTACCAAATTAAAATATCTCCCACAATATAATTCAGTCTACAAGAAAGATTACAGGTTTCAAGAATGAACTAGTTTGCTATCCCAGTTATAGTTATGAATTCATGAATGGTTTTTGACCATGGGTTATAGTTCTGAAAGGGGAGCCAGGTATGGTGGGATGTGCCTGTACTCATATCTAGTACTCAGAAGGTTGAGGCCAGAAGACTGTTACCAACTGAAGGCAAGGCAATGACCAAAAACAATTCTGAGGGAGAATGAAGCTAGTACGCTCACTATTATCACCAACTAGCCAGTTTTCTAATGTCCTACTGAGTAACTACTTAAATTATCTTGGTACTCATTCAAAGTAAACTTGTAAGAAAATAACAGTAAAGTAAAATTTTGGTTTAAGAAAAACGTATATCCTAACTAAAGGTATTGATCCTCATTGTCACCCACCTGCCTTGGAGTGGCCCTGGAATGTCCTCTGATACTGGCTTCTTTCCATTTTCCTCTTCTATTCTTCTGGTTTAAAGGAAAGAAAGAGTTGACTGTATGTTTAACCAATCAAGTTTCTAACATATGAGCATGCGAACATGTGACTTTACCTAAAACATTCAGAGACTGATGAAGATTTTAAACACATTCACTTCATCTCCCTAGAACCCAGAGATACTTGAGAGTTTCAGGAAAAGAACGTGAAAACAACCACTTCAACAACGGCTTGGTCAGTTGATCCTCATGCGACAACATCTATACTGAGAAGTATTTAAATATTAAAATTAACGCACTTCACAAACAAAACTCTAAAGTGGCAGAACTGAAAGGTCCTTCCTAAAATTTCAAAATCCTTTCATTGCAATCCTTCTACCCAATATCTGTACCTTTAAAGTCAACAGAATCTGACATCTTAGAGATGGAGATGGTTGTAACAGGAAGAAACTAGAACCACCAGATTCAAAACCGCTGGACACACTCAACCAGCGTGGCCTACATGCTCACCTCTGACTGTTCTCCAGCATCCGCATCGCCTCCTTCAAGTTTTTTCCCATTTCAGCTAATGTAGGGTCTGCTATCTAAGAAATAAACCAAAAAGGCAAAATTTTAACATTCCTTTATTATTACTTTTTATTTATTCTTAAAAAAAAAAATCTTTGGGGCTGGAGAGATGGCTCAGTGGTTAAGACACTTCCAAAGGTCCTGAGTTCAATTCCCAGCAACCACATGGTGGCTCACAACCATCAGTAATGAGATCTGGTGCCCTCTTCTGGCCTGCAAGCATATATGCAGGCAGAATACTCTATACATAAATAAATAAATAAATAAATCTTAAAAAAAATCTTTTTCTGTAGCCTAGGCTATCCTAGAATTCATGGCAATTCTCCTTCCTCAGTGCTGGGATACCACATGAGCTACCACATCTAACTTGGTTACACAATTCATTCAGAAAAATCAAATGCAAGTGCACTTCCCTTGGATTTGTTTGTTTGGTTGGTTTGGTTTGTTTTTCGAGATGGGTAACAGCCCTTGCCGTCCTGGAACTAGCTCTTGTAGACCAGCCTGGCCTTGAACTAACAAAGATCTGCCTGCCTCCTGTTAACTCCTGTTATCACAACACTCTGGCTTCCTAAACAAGACCTGAAGAAGTACAACAGCAATAGACATGCTAAATCTTATAGGGTCCCACCCATGTACAGGCAACTAAGGAATCCTGAGAGCGTAAGAAATAGTTCTCCCCCCAGATGTGCCCCTAATTGGTTATCTACTACCAAGTGGTCAACTCTGAAATCACAAACATACAAATTACACTAAACAGACTGAGCAGGTTGTATAGGGGAAATGATGCAAATATATTTCAACTTACAAGTAATAAATAATAACATGGAAAGCAAGAAATGACAGTAAACCAGGAAAAGGGAGATGCTATCTTTCCTTTGACTTCAACAGTGATTTTTGTTGTGTTCTAAATAATTACATTACAACCATATTGCAGATAAGGGGCCATAATTTCCAGGGGGAATGGAGAAAGGAACATGGGAAGGGTTAGAGAGAGGAAAGGTAAGGGGGAAAATGATGAAATTATATTCTAATTTTTAAAAAAGATTAATTAAAAATGACATGATCACAATCTGAAAAATATCAACACCCATTATAAGCTAGAATTAGAATTGCCCCCTCTTGTGAGCTCAGCTCTGGTAATCTTATGTAGACCAGGGATAGGAATTTCAAACTTCAGGGCCACAAAACTGGAACTCAAGTTGGGAAGTGGTGGCGAACGCCTTTGATCCCAGCAGGAGGAGGCAGAGGCAAGTCTGTGAGTTCAAGGCCAGCCTGGTCCACAGAGCAAGTTCCAGAACAGCCAAAGCTACACAGAGAAACCTTGTCTCAAAAAACAAACAAACAACCCCCCCCCAAAAGAACCCCAAACCAAATCAACCAACCAAACAAACCAAAACCCTGGAACTTAAAACCAGTCTCCCTCGTTTCCTCCCTCCTCCTCCCCTACCCTCACCCTACCCTGATTGCTTTAGAAGATAGTTTCTTTCTACATTACTCAGACTGGCATCACAACTTTCAATCCTGCCTCAGTCCCGCAGAGTACCTGGAAACAGGCATGCACCACCATGTTCAACTTCACTTCGTGCATATTACACTACTAAGTCTGTGATTTGTTCCAGCAGCCACAGGAAACTAATCTGCCCATAAGCCAGAAGATGAGGGTTCTGTCTAGAAAAAGCTAGTCTAAGTGGTGGTCTCTAGAACATGGAAGTGGGAAGATGAGCCTTGGTCAGAGGGGGCATCTCTGTTTGTTCCTGTCTGTTCCTTTTAGATGGTAGCACCATGTGTGTACATTTAACTCCCTCCAAAGAGAAATGAAACAACAGTATTTTTAATTCTTAAAAAATTAAATTTATTTTAACTATGCCTCATTTACAGTAATTAAAAATTTTAATTAAAATACAATTACATAACTTTGCCACTTCCTCCAACCCCGATATGCCCCCTACTTCTCCCTAACCCCCTCAAATTCCAAGTCCTCTTTTCTAACTTATTGTTACACAAACATATATATAAATGCAAATAAACATATAAATTTAACCTGCCGAGTTCAAGATTTATTTATTTAATTTTTCTTTTTTGGTTTTTCAAGACAGGGTTTCCCTTTAGCTTTGGAACCTGTCCTGGAACTCACTCTGTAGACCAGGCTGGCCTCGAACTCACAGAGATCCGTCTGCCTCTGCCTCCCTAGTGCTGGGATTAAAGGCATGCGCCACCACTGCCTGGTGCCAAGATTTATTTTATTATTTAGTTATGTGTGAATGTACACATTATGTGTATATGGGTGGCCAGAGTCCAGAATAAGGAATTAAATCTCCCAGAGCTGGAGTTAAAGGTAGCTGCGAGCCACTTGATGTAGGTGCAGGGAACTGAATTTAGGTCCTCTCTACATCTCTCCAGCCCCAAGTTATTGATTCCTATAGAATTAAAATGCACAAGGGTCTGTGAGATGGCTCAGCAGTTAAAGTACTTTCTCCCAAGGTGGATGACCTAAGTTTGATCTCTAGCACCCACATGATGAAGGAAAAAACTCCCCAAGTTGTCTTCTGAGCTACACACACAGTAATTAACAATAAAAACTCCACACATCTCTCTTTCTTCTTAATCTCCATAGTAGTTTTTAGGGATAAAAGTCTTGCAGTCTCAACTGCTATACAGTATGAGTTGTTCTGTATTTACAGAAACTCCTCTGTCAATGTAGTCCTTGAAGGACTTGCATTTCACTTCATACTGCTTTCTGTACCTATACATCTTCCACAGCAAGTCTGCAATGTCGTCTATCACATTTAGTAGTCCTACATTACCTCCTCAAATCTATCACGTTCAATTTACCAATATCAGAATCATAAAATGTTAAATAAGACCTTAGGAGTCTAGTTCACAGTTCTTGTAAGCCTTACAACAAATGGGAAGGAGGCTAGGTATCTGTGCAATCCCAGAACTAGGGAAGCTGTGACAGGACGATCACCTTGAGTTTGAGGCTAGCTTGAGCTATAAAGTGAGACACTGTCTTAAACAAACCAGAGATGGCTCACGAGATAAGACACTTGCATGGCAAATGTGAAAATGTGCATTCAAATATCAAGTTTGAATTCCTAGAACCCATATAAAGCCAGACATAGCTGTGAAGCTATAGTATCCCTGTTTCTATAGCAAGTTGGTAGATAGAAAAAGGAGAATTACCCAGAAGTTTGCAGGCCAGCTAGCCTACCATATCATCTCAAACTGGGAAGAGAAGACGAACACCCAAGCTGTCCTCTGCCCTCACACGCACACACCGTACTCACAAGCTGTCCTCTGCCCTCACACGCACAATGAATGCATGAACACGTATCTCTATCTCACTCACACTGACACAGACACACACATAAAATCAACCATCAGTCGGGCGGTGGTGGCGTACGCCTTTAATCCCAGCACTTGGGAGGCAGAGTCAGGTGGATCTCTGTGAGTTCGAGGCCAGCCTGGGCTACAAGCTACTGAGAAACTCTGTCTTGGAAAAAACAAACAACAACAACAACAAAAACCCAACCATCAATCTCCCAAGAACAACTCTGGTAAGAGTCACATAAAACTGAGGCTTTTAGGGCCTTCTAGTACCTAGGTAGATCAGCGTTGGTTTACACAAAGGATGTTGAATCAAGGTTCACTCATAAAATTGTCATTAAAAATAAAAAAGTATCTTATGAAAATATCTGATTCTAGGTTAACATTTTAGAGGTGAAGAAATTAAGTCTTGGAGATGTGATTTGCTGAAGACTTGTGCTAGAGCCCTGCGTTCCTTATTCCCTTTTCTGGCCTCTATTATACAAGAAGGTTCTAAGCTTCTAAGAAGGTTTACAAAGTAATCTTGTTTCCATATCCACTTAATTTTTTCTCTCTTTTTTCCCTTCTTTTTCTTTCTTGAAACAGGAATTCATTATATAGCTGTGGCTGGACTGGAATTGACTCTAGAGACCAGGCAGGCCTCAAACTCAGAGATCTATTTCCTTCCACCTCTGAGTGTCGGGATTAAGCCATGCCAGGTTATCTGTTTTTGATGTCTAAATATAATTTAAAACTATCTTTAAACAGATGTTTTAAATAAAATCCAAAACTTAAATATAACTATGAAATAGGCTAGATTTAGTTAAAAGGGTTTCAGTGATCTGATTATTAGTAGGAAGCGGAAACGATAATAGTCAAGAGAATTTATCTTAACTTCAAAGTCTCCTAGTTTTGTTCATCACCCTCGCTTGAAGCTCAATGAAAAGATAACCAGTTTACTTGATAATTCACATCTTCATGCTCCAAACACTTGCCTGGTTTGAATGCCACAGCACCTTTAAATTACAAGGCAACATTTCTTTAAAAAACAAAAGCAAAAAATGATTTATATTTGTGTGCACACACATCTGTGCATGTGTGGGTGGGTCCCCATAGAGGCCAGAGGAGTGTGGCATACATGTCTTCCTCTTTTGTCCCCTGGAGCTAGAGTTATAGGCAGTGTGAGTTGCCTGATAGGGTTCTGGAAAACAAACTCTGGTCTTTGAGAGCAATTCTTAACCAATGGACCATCTCATCACCCTACTCCCACAATTTAAGATTTCTATGAAACTTTTATGGATACAACCACTTTCACATCCCCTCTAAAGACAGCCTCTTATTTTGAGATTGGGGGTGGTCACTCTATACATCCCAGGCTAGTCTAAAGCCTTCTATGTAAGTCAGGTTGGGCTTCTGAAAGTCTGGACTCACTGACAAAAAGAACAAAAGATAGAATTTATGGGGATAATGGGACAGAACTTTTGAACTGGGGCCATTCTCACATTCAGCTGCTAGTCTTCCTGATTCCTGATATCCTTCACTGAGAACCATTTCACAGATGCTCTTTCCAGTACGGATATGAACTCCCTAGCCACATTATGAGCTGCCTAAAAGCAGGGATGCAGATTTCTGCTACTTCCTGTTTCCTTTATTCTGTCAAGGCTTAAGGTCAGATGCCTTTCAGCACTGACATCAGCCTCCTTTCTCTCTATAAAGTGCAGCATATTTTTTTCCGATAGCATTGTAACCAATCTTTTTAGTTAACAGTTAATGAAAAGCCATAATCAGTGAGGTAGCTCAGCAGGTAGAGGTACTTGTCACCAAGTCTGACAGCCTGAATTCAAGCTCAGGGATCCACATGGTGGAAAAGAATTATCAACACTAAGTCCTCTGACCTCACATGTGCACCGTGGTACGTCTCCATTGCTTGTCTGTTTTTGTGTATTTTTTTTTTATTTGAGACAGCCCTGAAAAGCCCAGACTGGCCTTGAATTATGTAGCTGATGAGGATCATGAACTTTGGTGTGTGTATGCACATTGGTATCTATGTGCAAGAGTGTACAAGAGGCTACAAGTCAATACAAAGTGTCTTCCACTTCTATCTTTTGAGTAAGGATCTCTCAGATGAACCTAGAGCTCATCAATAGGCTAGAATGGCTAGCTGACTAGACTGTCTGGTCAGCAAGCTCTGGAGATCTGCCTGTCTCTGTTCCTACAGTGTCATAATTAGGATAAGTGTGGCCACATCTGGTTTTTTAAATGCAGGTGCCAGGGAAACACAAGTCTTTACATTTACAGGCACTTTACTGACTTAGGCATCTCCCTGAACTTAAGCTGTGACCCTGAACTTCTAATCTTCTACCTGCCAAGTGCTGGGGTCACAGTCACGTGATATCATGTTTGACTTATATATTTACTGAGTCCCTTAAAACCATGCCCAAAGAAATTTCTGTCAAGAGCAGCCACTATTTCCTTATTCCTATTTCATATGTTGTTTCTGACATGTTGTTGGCTGTTTAAAAGCAAAACAAGAACCATACACAAGCCTACATGAATAAAGAACTAAATTCAAACCAAGCATGGTGGCAAATAATCCCTTGGGAGACAGAGGTAGGAGGATCAAGTGTTCAAACCCAATCTAATTTATATATGGAGTTTCAAGTCAGTCTGGTCTATATGAAACCTCCAACTCAAAACACAACAAAAAAATAATGCAATTGAGTTGAATGTTGTGGATCATGTCTGTAATCCCAATACTCAAGAGGCTGAGGCAAAATTCAACTGTTATGAATTCAAGACCATGGGACTGATTCCCAGCACTGCAGAAACTGAGTGAAGTAGCACATAGTTATGATCTCAGCACTTGGGAGGTAAAGGCAGTAGGAAAAAAAGTTTAAAGCCACCCTGGGCTACACAGTGAGTTTGAGGCCAGCCTACGATACACCAGATTCTGTCTAAAAAAAACAAAGACAAATAGCCCAGAAACTGTGCAAAGATGCCTATTTTAGTACATAGATGGGGACTGTTTTATGATGCAAGGCGGAAATGGAATTGGACTATTTCAAGATATTAAGGAGAAAACAGTATTTTCTACAGCCCATTTTTAGGAAAAAGGTTATAATTTAATTTTGCTTTAACACTAAGCATAGGAGCTGCCATAGAATAAGTAGGATGATCCTTAATAATCATGAGGCATTATGCTAATTAACTACCTTATACATATTTCCCACATAACTAAAGTTTACTTTTAATGATCATTTTGGGGTATCTCTCTCTCCATAGCCTTTCTGTCCTGGAACTTACTATGCAGATCAAAATGACCTCAAACTCAGAGGTCCGCCTGCCTCTGCCTCCCGAGTGCTAGGATTAAAGGCGTGCGCCACGCCCGGCTCATGATCATCTTTTTTTCGACACAGGGTTTGTCTGTGGCTTTGGAGCCTGTCTTGGAACTAGCTCTTGATCTTTTTTAATTCATATTTTTACTCAGAAACTCTCCATTCAGGGAAATTTCCCATTCTGCAATGTTACAACTAAATGAAATTTTTTTCTTATAGTATTGGAACAAGTCTCTGTAGCTAGCAACAAACAAAATATAGTTAGGGGAATGGATCATCAGGTAAAGACATTTGCCAAGCCTGTGGCAAATGACCCAACAGGGGCACTTAAGAGTATTAATAATTAAACCAGGACAAAAGGTGTAGACTGGGATGGTCCTAGGCAAACCAGGATGTAGTCATTCTACCTGTAGCTAAATGTTTACTTCAGATCTTAAACCTTTTTCCTTCTAGCAAAGGTAGGGAAATTTATGTGGTGGTGGTTTATGAGCTATAAGGGAAATGAAAGAGCATACACTAGAAGGCAGCATACCTGTAGTGTAGGCGTCACCAGGTTCTCACAAACTCTACAAAGGACTTACTTTCCTATCTTCATCTTTATTTAAATTCTAGAGAAGGGCCTGTGAGATGGTTCAGCAGGTAAGTGTTTGCCACAAGATGATTTAAGCCTGATGGTCTGAGCTCCACCCCAGAACCATGTAAAGGTGGAAGGACAGAATCAACTCCACAATTGTCCTCTGACCTCCATATGCATACTGGGTGTGGCATATGCATATTTAAAAATAAATAAACCCCAGTAAAATAATTTGATTAAACACCTGAGATCTACATGCAACATGAATGTGGAAAGAAGGGGCCCAGCGAGTGAGGGGTAGGGAGCACAGGGGAAGACAAGTGGGTAAGGGGAAAAAGTTAGAACAAAGTATAATGATAAATATATATATATGAAAATGTCACAATGAAACCAAGTACTGTTTATGATTTATTTAAAGTTTTTATTTATATGTATGTGTGTGTCTGCGTGTCTGTATGTGTACCTTGTTGAGTGCAGGTGCCCATGGAAGTCAGAAGGTGTTGGAACCCCTTCGAAATGGGAGTTATAGGCAACTGAGAGTTGACATGTGGGTGCTGGAAATGGAATCCATGTTCTCTGCAAGAACAGCAAGTGCTCTTAATTAATTGTTGAATCATTTCTTCAGCCTCTGTTTATGCTTACTTTTAAAAAGTAAAATAAGAAGCCAGGGACTTAGAAGGCTGATGCAGGAAGATTAGGAGGAGTTCAAGGCCAATCGCTGCTGGGCTTTATGAAACTTTGCCTCAATCAACAGGATCATCGAGATGGCTGAGTGGTAAAGGTGCTTGCTGCATGCTAGACGGCCCGAGTTTGAGCCTCAGAACCCACACTGTGGAAACTGAGGATCAATTCTCACAAGCCAGTCTCAGACCCGCACAGGCTTGCCAAGCAATCCCCACTAGAAATTTTAAAAAACAAAAAGACATCTCTTTGTCTGAGTGTGTCTGTGAGGACATGAAAACATACTATAATTATTCATTCATAAAACAACATAATCTCCAATTTCAAAGAGATATACAGTTGTTGACAAGATGTTAACTATTAGTATTTAACCTTGCAAAGAACGTAAAACAGCAAAACATGCAAAAGAATGACAAAAATCTGTACAGCTAAAGAGACAACAATATTAAAAACATGAGACATCAAACATCAGTCACACACAACATCGAGTAGAGGGACAACAAAGACATCAGTGGTGGTTTAAATAACATGCCCCCATAGTCTAGGGCATTTGACTACTTGGTGCCCAGCTGATAGCCCTACTGGGGAGTTCATTAGGTGAACTCCTTGCTGGAGGAAGTATGTACTGGGGTTTTAAAGTCTCCTGCCATCCCTATTTGACTCTATTTCCTGTTTGTGGTCCAAGATGTGGACTCACAGCTTCCAGCTCCAGCTGCTGTGACTGCAGTTGCCATTATGGGTCCTAACCTTCTGGAACTACAAGCCCAAAGAAAACCTGGTCATGGCGTTTTATCACAGCAACAGAAAAGTAACTAATGGAGCATCCAAATCACCATGGAGATACACGGAAATTGAGAAATCCAAGTCTAAATTAACACACACACACACACACACACACACACACACACACACACACACACACAGAGACCCTCACCCCCCAGGAACAGGATTCTAAAATCCATCACTTAGACATTATGTCATGAATACGATCTTCCAAATAGTGCACCATGAAAAAGATACCACACAGCAGGAAAGCTGTATTTCTAAGTTCTTATTCCTCTGTAATCAATCATACCGGCACACCCGCACCTACTCTCTCTCTCACATCACACACACAGTAATAATAATAAGCCCACACAAAAACAATTTTAAAAATACCCAAAATACCCTCTTTTTCAAAACTCCTGATTGGCCATCAATTTAATTTCTTTTTCATTTTTACACTACTTTTTACTCCTCCTTCTTACACAACGACTTATTTACACATGCACACCTAGTAACCTATTCTGGTGTCATTCTTGTAATAGCAGCAAGTGGGAGGCTGAAAAAGTAAGTTTGAAGCCCACCTGGACTATATTGCAAGATCTCATCTCAAAAATAAAGCAAAATTAAGTAAAAATGTTGTCCTTTCTAGCATAACCCCTACAGGGATCACATCTTGTCTCTAGTACTCAGCATTGGATTCTGACCTTTAACTAATAAGAACGTATAGATCAGAACAGATTTCTGCTTTAAGTGAAAACACACAACATTCATCCTAGGCTATAATGTAATCCACAATTCTAACTATAACATCAGGACTGGGAGTGGGAGGAGAGCACCAAAAGCTTTGCCACCAACACCTCCGCCGTCCAGAATAAATCAGAATCACCAAGGCCACACACATGCTTCTTTGTGTAAGACAGGTCCTATGTAGCCAGGCAATCCTGAAACTCACTCTGTAGACCAGGCCAGCCTCAAGTTCACAGAGATCCACCTCCCTCTACCGTCTGAGTGCTCGGGTTAAAGGTGTGCACCACCATGCCCAGTCAAGGCATACATTTTTAGGAGCAGAACTCTAAAATAGCAAATCCCATTCCTTTCCTCTGATACCCAGCAATGAGCAATCATTTACTTCCATAACTCCCAGGCACCTGTATGCAAAATCCTCACTTTGAATGAGAGCTAAAATTTCAGCCCATCATGTCTACAAAGTCACTCTACATTACGTGAAAAAGTGGGATCTGTCACAGTACACACAGAAGCCAATCATTTTCAAAATTGCCTCACTGGAATTCTTTTCTCATGCTTAAAAAAAAAAAAGGTAAGTGGTTAAGAGCACTGGTTGCTCTTCCAAAGGACCTGGTTCAATTCCCAGAACCCACATGGCAGCCCACACCTGTCTGTAACTCCAGTTCCAGGGCTTCTGACAGCCTCACACAGACATGCATGCAGGCAAAACTCCAATGAACATACAAATATTTTAATTTTTGAAGATTTTTTATTTTTATTTATGTGTCTATATGTGAGGCTGCATAAATTTAAGAATACCACATGCATATAGGTACTTTTGAAAGCCAGAGGGTGTCAGTCAGATCCCCTGGAACTGAAGTTACAGGCATTGTGAGCCACATTACATGAGTACTGGGAGCCAAATCCACGTTTTCAAAAAGGCAGTAGTCACTCTTAGACCACTATGACCACTTCTCTCCAGCCCTTTTCTCATGCAGACACAAAAGTTCTGGTCACCCTTACCAACAGTGATCAGGATGGTCTATTCACACTGCTTTTGTTCCTCTTTATACACTTTTAACGATAAGATAATAACTTTTTTTTTTCAAAATCAGACTCAAACAAGAAATATTTAGTTTAGGATAAGGACAAGAACAGAAAATGAGGGGCAGTGACACAGCTGAGACAGAGGGCTACCTAGTACCCACTAGGCCCCAATACTACATAAAGCTGGGTGTGATGGCACAAGTTTGTAATCCCAGCACTCAGGAGGTGAAGACAGATCATGAGTTCAGGGTCATCCTTGGCTACACAGCGGTATCCTGTCTCAAAGACAAACAAAACACACAAACGACAGTGGTCTTAGGTAAAAAAAACAGAGTTGAAGTTGCCTCTTTCGGAGATAAGTAGGTCTAACAAGTTAATTAAACCACCCAGTTCTACTGCATTGGTAATTGAAATGGTCTAGCCCTGTGCTGCCATGAATAGTAGTCAAAGCCATAGGTGGCTGTTAAGCACTAAGCATATGGTTAGCAATGTGGTTAATGCACTAAGAAAATTGTTAATTCTGCTTGATTTCTGGATATCTAGATTTACGTGGCTTCCTAACTGAACGGTAGCTCTGGGTTGTCAGCTAATGATTCCCAACCAGAGGCAATTCTGCCCACCCCATCTGGAGCTATTTTTAATTGTCACAGCTAGGAGTGTACTGCTAGAATCCAGTGGATGGGGGTCAGGGATTCTGTTAAACATGATGCATTGCAATGAACCTCCCACACCTAAGAATCAGTTGACACAAATATCAGCAGTTGAGGAGCTTGAGAAACTCTGTCCTGAGTTTGCTCAAGGGTGGAGTTAAAACAAATGGCAGCACACCTTGTCTAAACAGAATATCCGGGAAGAATGACATTTTTCATTCAACATGAAAAGGTTTAAAGCAGCAAGATATTACTGAAAAGTGAATGTGGTGAATAACTGAATATGGTCTGGTGCGGGAGAATTGTCTGTATTCTGTCAATCATGTTTTAAATAAACGCTGATTGGCCATTAGCCAGGCAGAAAGTATAGGTGGGAAAACCAGACAGGAAGTAGAGGTGGGGCAATAAGAACAGGAGTATTCTGGAAAGAAGGAAGCTCTTTCCCCTCTCCTGCCCAGACCACCAAAGAAGCAGGATGTGACCTGCCCCGCTGAGAAAGGTACTGAGCTATGTGACTAACATAGATAAAAATAATGGGCTATATAAGTTATAAGAGCTAATACGAAGTCTGAGCTAATGGGCCAATCAGTTTATAACCTAATGTAGACTCTCTGTGATTTTCTCTGGGACTAAATGGCTGGAGGACTGGGCAGGACAGAAACCCCCACAAGCAGGCCCTTCATGTTACAATGGTCCATCACACTTCCTGTGCTAGTACTGATTTGTATATTAACATAATATTAAAATTAATCTCCAGGACCTTGTTTCTGTTTTTCAATTTTTTCTTTTTTATTTATGTGTATGTGTGTGTATGCAAGTACTTTCTGAAGTCAGAAGTGTCAGATCCCCTGAAGCTGTAGTTACAGGTGATCAAGAGCCATATTGGATTCGCTGAAGAAGCAGTAAACACTCCTAACCACTAAATCATCTCTCCAGCTCCAGAACCCTGTTTCCTACATGTTGAACATAAGGTGGTAGAAGATACCTATCCACTTAAATTTTTTCTCAGATTTATTTTGTTATGGGTGTTCTGCCTGCATGTTTGTCTGGGCACCACGTACATGCTTGAGGCCAGAAGAGGGTGCTGGATCCCAAGGAGGTGGAGGTACAGACAGTTGTGAGTCACCATGTGGGTGCTGGGAATTGAACCTGGGCCCCCTGGAAGAGCAACAGTGCTTTTAAACACTAAACCATCTCTCTAGCCCCCTAATCTCTTTTATTTTGAAGTTTTACTTATAAAGAACTATTCTCAGTGTAACAACACCTCAGTTCTCCCCAGTCCCTCTCTCAACTCTCAGTTTGAATTCCTTGTACCTTCAATTGGCCTATCTGGTATGGAGTCAACTCATTTCATGTACCACTGTGAAAGAAAACCAGTAGGGTAAGAAAAGGGACTGCCCTGTCAGATTACCCAAGAAGAAGCAGAGTGCAGAGTTACAGTTTGATAAGGGGACTGAATCGGGGGGGGGGGGGCTCTACTGAGTGATGGTCACATACTGCACGCTAGAGCAGCGACCCTTTAATACAGTTCCTCATGTTGTGGTGACTCCAACCGTAAAAATTATTTCATTGCTACTTCATAACTGTGATTTGTGCTACTGTTATAAATTGTAGTATAAATATATGATATGCAGGATATCTGATATTCTACTTTGGTGAGATCGCAACCCACAGGTTGAGAACCACTGCCCTAGAGGATTGGGATATTGAAGTTTCAGAGGATAAATATCAAATAACATTGTGGATTCTGTGGCTCTATAAATTATACATGGATCAGATGAAGCAGGATCATTCAGAAATTACTCAAATAGCTCTCAAATTTATATTAGAAATGTAGAATCTAGTCCAAATTCATCTATTCTTCAAAGAAATGGGAACAAGGGACATAATTCAATGTTTCCTTTCAATCCAAACTATTTTCAGAACAGTTATCTAATTCGTATTACATCAGAGCCTTTCCTATCCATTTATCATTAAGAGAAATTACTCACTATATCTAAAGTGCTCTATTACTTCATATAATTTTATATTAAATATATAACTATACATTATATTTATATAAATATTTAAATATATATTTTTATAATAAGAAGACTAGCCCCCCTCCCACAAGACAGGGTTTCTCTGTATAGACCTGGCTGTCTTGGAACTCACTCTGCAGACCAGGCTGTCCTCGAACTCACAGATCTTCCTATTTCCAGCTCCCCAGTGCTGTGGTTAAATGTGTGCACCATCACTGCCTTCTGAGCACTACCTTTTAAACAAAACTTACATTTATAATTTTCACACTAGCCTAAGGCAGGGACTTTCAGTCCGCATTTTCTGAATCCCTCAATGTATAATGCAATTTAAGTTCCATCTCTTTAAGCACCTGGAGTTTCAGTACCTCTTCAGATCTTCTTTGGAGGGTTTAAACATTTTATCATCACTTAATACTCAGAAATTTGCCACCCACAGTAGGATTCCTACCCACTTTTTAGTTTTCAGATATTCTCAGAGGAAAGGTCATCTTAGTCCTTTCAGCTTTCTAATGTAATGACATAAAGCCTTCTTAAGAAATGAGAAACACAGAAAGGACATTTCAGCATCACTTTCTATTCAGCTCCTGGAGTTACACACGTGACATCAACCATTCTCAGCTTGCAACACAGGATATTCAACAGTAGGTCCTAGTAGTACCTCTCTTGTGACACCCTAGTCTAAAATATCTCCAGAAATTGCCAAATGTTCCCCAGGGAGAAAACCTAACCTAAAATTGAGAATCATCAATCTTGAATGAAACTCATGGTACCAAAAAGTAGATACTATGCTAATCAGAAGAACCAAGAAAAAAAAGGTATCTTCTTCCATGATTGCTTTCCACCCAATTTATGCTAAATAGCTGAGGAGCAAAATATGCCACTGTGTGCACATGAAGACATCTGGCTCAATTTCTACACTCACTGCCTTCAGCTCTCCAGTGACAAGTGACCACAACTACAACAGCTGCTTCTTTGAAAAAGGAATTCCAAGTTAGACATGATGGCACACGCCTGTAATCCCAGCAGTTCGAAGGCAGAGGCAGGAGAATCACTTTAAGTTTGAGGTCAGCCTAGTCTATAGTGAGTTACAGACTAGCCAGGGTTACTTCACAAGACTGGGGAGTGGGGAACAGGGAGGGGAGAGAAACACAGACAGAGAGGGAGGAACAGAGAGTGAGAAAGAGGGTGGTTGTGGCGGTAGTGGTAGTGGTGGTGGAGGAGGAGGAAGAAGAGGAGGGGAAGGGGGAGGGAGAGGAGAGGGAGGAGGAGAAACTAGGTTTACATCACATCGGATAAGCAGAATTTCAAGACGGGTCAGAGAGCAAAGACTGCGGGGACAGAATGCTAGGCACTGAAAGCAGGGTCCATGAAGAAACCCAAGCACCTGTTCTCAATTGCCCGACCTACGGTGGGAACAATTAGAATCCATTCAACACGCCAGAGCAGCCAGCCAGGTCCATCAAGTGGCTATTGCCCCAAGGGGTAAACAGGGTAAGCCGCAGGTTCCCGTGGGCTTGAGGCTGACCTGAAGGCCTCTAGTGGTTCTCAGAAAGAGGAACCCAAGACACTGAAAGAGCAGCTGGGACCGCCCCTACCCCAAATAAAATCACCATTTATGGACTACCCACCCCTTTCGGGATTCTAGGGGTTCTAGCCCGGGGTTCGCAGGCTACAGCATCGGAATCACGTGGGGAACTTGTTAAACTCAACAGAGTCCCCGCCCACCACAGCTTCAGATCAGAGGCTGCAAATCCGTAATTTTACCGAGGTCCCCAGGTGATTCCTACTCCCGCCAAAGTTCACAATTTGTCTCCTAACTTGGAAAGCACTGTGGCTTTGCAGTGGGCTCCGTGACAACTATGGTTTCTTCCTGTGCGCTTCTGGGGCCCACACCGATTGCTCCTGTCATCCCACGGGGCCAGCGCCGGTTCAGGCCCAGCCCCAAGCCGAGCCTCCGCGAAGCCAAGGCCGGTTCCGACAGCGCCGGGCCCAACCTCCCTCAGCCACTCCGCCTGTGACGTGGCCAGGCCCGGGCTGGACGCCTCCTCCGGAGAGCCCCGACCCCTTTCCCATGGGGAACAGTCGCCCGAGAGGCGGAGACCCGGGGCCGCAGCGCCGCCCGACCCCTCCGTACCGACCTTCTCCAGGGACGCGTCCATGGCTGAGGCGTCCGGGGATGTGCCCGCGGAGCCGGGCACTACTTCCGTCTCCCGCGGCCCGCAGCGGTTTCCACGCTGGCAGCGCTGACGTCCCCCGCGCCCGCAGCCGGCGGGGCGGAGAGGAGGAGGAGCTGCCCCGCGGCGCGGCCGGCCGGACCCGTCGGGCTGGGCGGGGCCTCTCAGGCTTCCGTACTCGGGCGCCACGCCGGCCTGTCCTAACGCTGCCGGGTGGGGGAAACCTAGACTATGGAGCGATCCGAAATCGGCTTTTCCAGAAGCCTGTCGCGGCCATCGAGGCAGGACTATAATAACCACAGTGCGTCATCCACCAGGTAAAATAGTAGGAACTCACCAGTACTTCCAGAGTCAGGCTTCCAAGTTCTCCGCTGTCAACCCCCGTCAGGAATGGAATAGGCCATATACCTCGGAAGTCCGAGGCCAGCGCCCACCCCTGCGCATGCGCAGGATGACGGCTGCCGCGCGCTCCAGCGTTTTTGTGAGTTTGGGTGGTGGGCACTGTTCTTCAGTGACTGCTGTTTGGAACGGATGCTGGTCAGAACTGAGTTATTTCTGTCAGCTCTTCCCTCGGAAATCCACATAGAAACGAATTTGAGACCGCTGGTCTAGCGTCCTCCCTCATGTCACAATGATGGGTAATAATAATGTTAATAGGTTTGTTACCTTTCCATTTTATATCACAGCAGCAGCCGTTTGATATAGGGATCATTATTATCCGTTTTAGGGGTGAGTCCCCAGCGCCGTGGATATGTCACCCTAGACCCCCTTCACTCCCTCTAGGTGGGGATGGTGCTTCTTTTAGTGAGTAGGAGCGAGCGTGGTTTGTTTCCTACCTCGTTCTGACAACTGGGTAGCTGACGTGGAATCTACCACTGTTGCGGTCAGCGAAACTTCTCGCTTGAAGACTGAGGATACTAAAAGCCACAAAGCTGTCCCTATCCTCTCCTGTTACTTACACATCGCCTCTCAAGCCTGAGCCCTTGTCAGTGTAGTAATTATCTGCATTTGGGTAATTGGCCTACTTGTGTTAATAAAAGTATTTCCTAGCAAAGGGAATCGTGTGTATTGCTATAGAGCGGGGAAACTAGTGACTCGCCAAAGAACTGTAAAAAAAAAAATAGAAGAAAGAATGAAAAGAAAAAAGATGAAATGGTACCCCTCAAAGACTGGAAATTGAATATGCTCTTGCTTGAGCAAAACAACGTGTTATGAAATTTTCCAAACATTTAGAAAAGTAGAAAGAATTGCAGCCCACTCGCTAGATTACCAAGTTACCGGTTTCTGATGCTTGTTTTGATCGCATGTGCTCAGATAACCATCCATCAATATATGTGCTGATATATTACGTATCTGAACACCTGACTATTATTAAAGAATCAACTTTTAGGCAGAGGAGCAAGGATTGTCCCTCTCCCCAACCCCGAGTTGAGGCCAGTCTAGGATACATATCAAATTCAAAACTAGTCATAGCTACTTAATGAGACCCTGTCTCCAAACAAAACAGACCTAAGGGACCAGCTGGAAAAGGTGGTTGCCACTGACCACCTGAGTTTGATCCCTGGAACCTATATGATGGACAGGGAGAACCCACTCATGCAGGTTTCTTCTGCCTAGCATGCCTACACACTCACAAAATAAATATTAAAAACAAAAACTCTTTAAAAAACAAAAAAAAGCTGGGCTGCCGGGCGGTGGTGGCGCACACCTTTAATCCCAGTACTCGGGAGGCAGAGGCAGGTGGATCTCTGTGAGTTCGAGGCCAGCCTGGTCTACAAGAGCTAGTTCTAGGACAGGCTCCAAAGCCACAGAGAAACCCTGTCTCGAAAAAAAAAAAAAAAACAACAACAAAAAAACTGGGCTGGAGAGATGGCTCAGTGGTTAAGAGCTTTGCCTGCTCTTCCAAAGGTCCTGAGTTCAATTCCCAGCAACTGCATGGTGGCTCACACCATCTGTAATGAGATTTGGTGCCGTCTTCTGGCCTGCAGGTGTACATGCAGGCAGAACACTGAATACATAATAAATAAATAAATTAAAAACAATAAAAGCAGCTAATGGACTATGGAGATAAAGGCCTCTGCTACTAAGCCCAGCCCTTTAATTTGATCCCTGGGACTCAAATGGTGGAAAGAAAACCTGTAACATGAGGGTCTGCTTGTTGGGGTTTCTGTCCTACCCAGTTCCCACAGCCAGTAAGCCCCAAAGAAATTACACAGAAGTCTATATTAATGATAACCTGATTGGCCCATTAGCTCAGGCTTCGTATTAGCTTTTATATCTTATATTAGCCCATTATTCTTATCTATGTTAGCCACATGGCTCAGTACCTTTTACAGCAGGGCAGGTCACATCCTGCTTCTCCTGGTGTCTGGGCAGGACTGTGGAAAGAGCTTCCTTCTTCCCAGAATACTCCTGTTCTCATTGCTTCCCCTCTACTTCCTGTCTGGTTGTCCTGCCTCTACTTCCTGCCTGGTTACTGGCCAATCAGCATTTATTTAAAATATAATTGACAGAATCCACAATTGTCCCCTACCAAAAGCCAACTCTGGAGTTGTTCTCTGGACAGTGGCACACATGCACACACACAGGAGCACACAAAATAAAGATGTAAAAAAGATTTTTTTTTTTTGGTTTTTTGAGACAGGGTTTCTCTAGCTTTGGAGCCTGTCCTGGAACTAGCTCTTGTAGACCAGGCTGGTCTCGAACTCACAGAGATCTGCCTGCCTCTGCCTCCCAAGTGCTGGGATTAAAGGCGTGTGCCGCCACCACCCGGCTGTTCAAAGGAATCTTGAGTGTCTGTCTCTTCAAAAAAAAAAATCACAGTGATGCACTATATTGATGACATTATGCTGATTGGGCCAAGTAAGCAGGAGGCAGCAGCCACTTTGGATTTGTTGGAAAAGCATTTGTGCATCAGAGGATAGGAAATAAATCTAAACAAAATTCAAGGGCCTTCTTTGTATCTCCACATCATAATCCTCACTTTAGTGTGTTACTCTGGCCCATATCCCAAGTGACTTGGGAAGCTGCTTGGCTTTGTGTGGAGTCTGCAGCAGGAGAAGGCTCTTCAACATGCTCAGCTTGCTGTGCAGGCCGCTCTACCACTTGGACCATATGACCTAGCACCGGATTGGGACTGCTGAGACATCCAGTCTCATAGACTGAATAACTAACAGATTCTTGGGCTTTTCTGTCAGGAGACAGACATTGTTGAGCTACTCAGACCACAGTAAACCACTCTTCCGTGTGTGTGTGTGTTCCTATCATTTCTGTTCCTGTAGAACACCCCTAATACATAAAGCCGTCAGCCCAGTGGCGAGGAAGCTACAGACGGAGTCAGACTCTTTGCCAGCTCCATATCCGATAGAGCATTAATGACCAGAATATGAAAAGAACTCAAAAAACAAAGAATCAAGAAAACAAATGATTCAATTAAAGTAGGCTATGGATCTGAGCAAAGGGTTTTCAAAAGAAGAAATGAAAATAGTCAATAAATATCTTTAGAGTGTTTGATGTCTTTAGCAATCAAAGTTAAAACTAATCAAGTCAAAACTACTTTGAGATTTCAACTTCCCCAGTCAATGGTTAAGACCAAGAAAACAGCTGACAGCAGATGCTTGTGAAGATGAAGAAAAAGGAACTCTCACTCACTGTTAGCAAACTGCAGACTGCTGCAGCGACTCTGGAAATCAGTATGGAGAGTTTTCAAAAAGCTAAAATTAGATCTACTGTAGGAGTCAGCTATACCATCCCTTAGCATATACCTAAAAGACTCACTATCCTTCAACAGAGATACCTGCTTGGCTGTAGTCATTGTTACTGTGTCCACAATAACCAGAACATGAAATCAGCCTAAATGTTTATCAGTTGATGATTGGATAATGAAAATACAGTACACTTACAAAATGGAATTCTATTCATCTGTAAAGAAGAATGAAACTTATAGGTACATGGATGAAATTCAAACTGTTTTACAGAATGAGGTAACCCATACCCAGAAAGACCAAAGCCACATGTTCTCTCTTGTATGTGGCTCCTAGTTCCAAATCTTGAGATCTGAGTATATAACATGTAGTAACTGCAAGAGCCAGGAAAGCAGAAGGGACCATGGGGAGAGAAGGGAGAAGAAGCTCTAAAGAGGGGACTAGTAAGACACAGTGCTATGGGGGGGGAGGAAAATCATGGGAGGGAGTTAACTTTGGGCGGGAAAAGAAAGTAATACTGAAGGAGAGATAAATTCTATTTTATTATATGTACTATTTTATTCTATTTTATTATATGTATTCTATTTATTTTATGATATGGGTGCTTTACAAGTATGTCTGTGCAACACTTGCATGCCTGGTGTAACACTTGCATGCATGTGTCTACGGAGGGATTGAATTTACAGATACTTGGGCGCTGCCATCTGTGTGCTGGGAGTTGTCCTGGCATCCTGTGAAAGAGCAACCAGTGCTCTTAGTCACTGAGCCAGCCCTCCAGCCTTTATTTTACTTTCTGAGACAGGGCACTATGTATGTAACTGAGGATGACTTTGAGCTCCAGATTTCCCTCCCTCCATCTCCCAAGTGCTAGGATTATGGATGTGTAGCATTATGCTCAACTTTTCTTTCTAAAATTATTTTAATATGTTCTGCTATATGAATTTTGGCCAAAATAATGGGGTCTAGTATGTATCTCTGGCCCTGCATGGAGATAGGACATTTTGAACCTTCCAAAAGACCAATGGGACACCCTCACAAAAAGACTCTATTTTATCGTACAATTCCAGATTGCAGTCCTTAATTGTGGGAATGTTAGAGAGCAACTAGTTACATTGTTGCTCTTTCAGAAGACATGGGTTCGATTCCCAGCACCCACAAGATGGCTCACAACAATCCATCACCTCAGTTCCAGGAAATCCAGCACTCATAAATGACATGTGGTACACATACATGCACACTTGCAAAACATGTATACCATCATTATCCCTCTATTTAGAGTTGATCCAAATGAGACTGTCATTTATTTGGACAGCAAAACAGCCCTCAGGAGAGCCATCTGTTCTACAGTCTTATATTAGACAGTGTAAAGGTCACTTAAACATGCAGGTCAGCACAATGGCCCCTTTGGTAACTGCCTACTTTTAAGCTTGAGAGTGTCTCATGTTAAACTGCCATAAACTTTGTCCTCTACACTATGTGTCTCAGTTGAATTCATCTAACGGAGGTCACCAGGACCAGGGAAGAGGGAAGAGCGGAGAGCAAGCTTCTGGTAACAAGATGACTGTTATCTCACAAGAGTTAAGTGGAAAATTTTCCTCATAACCAGACATAGAAAGGAAAGGTGAGAGTTTCTATGACCTGTCTTGGGAAAGAGAAATTCTAGTCCTTATGGCCTGCCTCAGGGGTGGAGTTATGGGGTAGGAACTGTGGTCAGACATTGTAAACCAGGGATGATAGCTCATATCTATAATCCTACCACTTAGGAATCTGAGAGAGGAGGACGTCTATAAGTTTAAAGCCAGCCTGGGCTGCATACTATGTTCTAAGCCAGACTTAGCATACATGAGATCCTATCTCATAAAATGCAAAGCACACACACACACACACACACACACACACTAAAAAAAAATCTAGGTTGGGGATATGACTCAGTAGTTAGGAACACTGACTACTTTCTCAGAAGATCTGGGCTTGATTCCCAGCATCTACACAAAGGCTAACAACCATATACAACTCCAGTTCCAGAGGATCTAGTGTCCTCTTCTGGCCTCTGTGGACCCCAGATGAAAGTGGTACACAGGCACATATGGAGGCAAAACAAGCTTAAGTTTAAAGATTAAGGAGCTACAGAGATGGCTCTGAAGTTAAGAGTGCTTGCTGACCTTTCAGAAGATCGGAGTTCAGTTCCCAGAACTAACCTTGACAGCTCACAGCCAACTGTGATTCCACCTTCGGGCAACCCGATGCTCTCTTCCAGCCTTGGTGAGCATGCCCGTCATGCATATATGGGCACATACACATAAAAAAAAACTTTTGTAAAATCCAGGAAAAATATGCTCTGGTTTGCTTATTTCTCCTCAAGAATCCCGTATTGTAAATGAAGTTGTAAGGTGGTTTTTTTTTTTTTGATTTTTAAAAATTTTTTTGCATGATATTTATTGAGCTCTACATTTTTTCTCTGCTCCCTTTCCTGCCTCCCCCCTCCTCCCTTCAATCCTTCCCCAAGGTCCCTATGCTCCCAACTTACTCAGGAGATCTTGTCTTTTTCTACTTTCTACTTCCCATGTAGATTAGATCTATGTAAGTCTCTCTTAGTGTCCGTATTGTTGTCTAAGTTTTCTGGGATTGTGGTTTGTAGGCTGGTTTTCTTTGCTTTATGTTTATAAACCACCTATGAGTGAGTATATGTGATAATTGTCTTTCTGAGTCTGGGTTACCTCACTCAAAATAATGCTTTCTAGTTCCATCCATTTTCCTGCAAAATTCAAGCTGTCATTATTTTTTTCTGCTGTGTAGTACTCCATTGTGTAAATGTACAACTTTTTTTAATCCATTCTTTGATTGAGGGGCATTTAGGTTCTTTCCAGTTTCTGGCTATGACAAACAGAGCTGCTATGAACATAGTTGAGCACATATCCTTGTGGCACAATTGAGCATCCTTTGGATATATACCCAAAAGTGGTATTACTGGATCTTGGGGAAGGTTGTTTCCTAATTTTCTGAGAAATCGCCACACTGACATCCATAGGGGTTGTATCAGCTTGCATTCCCACCAGCAATGCAGAAGTGTTCCCTTTTCCCCACAACCTCTGCAGCATAAGTTGTCATCAGTGCTTTTGATCTTGGCTATTCTTACAGGTGTATCCCTTTGATCTCCCTTTGGTGTCTTATTGCTCTAGCTAGGACCTCAAGAACTATATTGAATAGGTATGGAGAGAGTGGACAACTTTGTCTTGTTCCTGATTTCGGTAGAATTGCTGGGAGTTTATCTCCATTTAGTTTGATGTAGGCTGTTGGCTTGCTGTTTATTGCCTTTATTATGTTTAGGTATGTTCCTTGTATCCCTGCTCTCTCCAAGACTTTTTATCATGAAGGGATGTTGTATTTTGTCAAACGCTTTTTTGGCATCTAATGAGATGATCATGTGGTTTTTATTTTTCAGCTTGTTTTTATGGAGGATTACATTGACAGATTTTCGTATGTTGAACCATCCCTGCATCTGTGGGATGAAGCCAACTTGGTCATGGTGGATGATGGTTCTGATGTGTTCTTGGATTCTATTTGCAAGTATTTTATTTAGTATTTTTGAATCAATGTTCATGAGTGAGATTGGTCTGTAATTCTCTTTCTTAGTATTGTCTTTCTGTGGTTTGGGTGCAGGGTAATTGTAGCCTCATAAAAAGAGTTTGGCAATGTTCCGTCTGTTTCTATTGTGGAATAATTTGAGTATTGGTATTAGTTCCTCTTTGAAAGTCTTGTAGAATTCTGAGCTGAAACCATCTGGTCCTGGGCTTTTTTTGGTTGGGAGACTTTTGATGACTGTTTCTATTTCTTCAGCAGTTATAGGTCTGTTTAATTTGCTTATCTGGTCTTGATTTAATTTTGATAAGTGCTATTTATCCAGAAAGTTGTCCATTTCCTTTAAGTTTTTCAATTTTGTGGAGTACAGGTTTTCAAAATATGACCTGATGATCCTCTGTATTTCTTCCGTGTCTGTTGTTATGTCCCCCTTTTCATTTCTGATTTTGTTAATTTGGATATTCTCTCTCTGCCTTTTGGTTAGTTTGGATAAAGGTTTGTCTATTTTGTTGATTTTCTCAAAGAACCAACTCTTTGTCTCATTGATTCTTTGTATTGTTTTCTTTGTTTCTATTTTGTTGATTTCAGCTCTCAATTTGATTATTT